>PVHP010027621.1:0-23764 GCA_004024765.1 Zapus hudsonius | reverse complement strand
TCTGTCCCCTGACTGCTCCCTGCATGCACTTCTGTCCCCTGACTGCTCCCTGCATGCACTTCTGTCCCCTGACTGCTCCCTGCATGCACCTCTGTCCCCTTAAGCAGGTTTTACAACCAGTGTCTTTAACTGCTGAGCCCTTTCTCCATCCCACCTTTATGCATTTTTTAAATTTCATGGCTGTCTTCTCGCTAAAATGCCAGGGATCTGCCCCATCCTCTTCTCCCCTGGTCCTATGACCTTGGGTTGATTCTGGAACAGGACCGCCAGCCCACCAATATTTGTTGGGCTAGTGAGTAACTGTTGAAGGAATTCAGCTTCCTCAGCTCCTGAGAGGACTCATCCGCTTTCTGTCTATGCATCCTGATAGCGCATCACAGAAGAGATGATAGAAGAATCCAGTAAAAGACAAAAGCCTCTCTCCGGCAGGAAGAAGGGAATGAATCAACAGCTTGGACAAACCCGGAACTTTTTGTAGTGGACAGGAAGGCAAGCAAGGCCGGGAACACAATATAGATTGATGTTTTTGTCTGGCCACGCGTGTGTGCATGTGTGCGTGCGTGCTTGCATGTGTGAGGGTTTGCACAGGAGCAACCAGGTGATGGTGACAGGTGGGGTTGCTTCCACCTGCCCACGAGCGAGTCAACTTTCTCTGCTTGGTGACCTTTGAAATGAGAAAGTGGCTGATTGGCGTAGCTTAGATGAGGGATCGTCCTGGGAATGATTGCTGTGGAGCCCCAGGGAAGGGAGGCTGTGGGGAGTGACATCTAGGCTTCACGTCAAAGGAAGGAGAGATGGGAGATTGCTGGCTTTGCTCCAAGAGAAAGTCCTTAAAGTGTAGCTGGTGCCAATTTCCAGGAGCCCCTCGCCCTTGGGAACGACCAGGCTGGAGATGCTGAGGATAGGGTAGTTCTCATATTGGGAAGTCTCCACCTTCAGGGTGTTGCCCTGAAGGCCAGAGAAGAAAGGCCCTTCTTCCCAGTGTGAGGCCAAGGTGAACGGGAGGATGTGCCGGGGGGAGAGGGTGGTGGAAAGAGAATTCACCTTATCCTTGAATTCCAGCTCTGAAGAGAAGCTGGAGAAAAGCTTGTGCCTTCAATAACCTGGGGATAAACACACAGGAAAGTGTCACACCATCAAGGCCATTGGTGCACCTGTCACCACCCTTTATGATTAGTATTATTTGTGGTACAAAAACCTAAATGAGACCCACTCACCCCTAAGGAAGTTTCCACACCCATGTTGTCAGCTGCGATCACTACCCCATAGCAAATCTCCAGAAGCATCTACTTCTTGGTTAACTCATGATTTCCCATCTCTCTTCCAAGTTCCTGGTCCCCAACATTCTGTTCTCTGCCTCGATGACTCTGACTCTCATTGATTGTCCATCCAAGTGACACCGTATGGTTTTTGTCTGTGCCTGGCTTATTTCACTTAGCAGGAGGCTCTCAAAGCTGTCCGTGGTACTGCAAAGGCCCAAATTCCTTATTTTTTTAATATTAAATTTATTTGTTTTCAAGCAGAGAGATAGAGATAGAGAAAGAGAGAGAGAGGGAGAGAGAGAGAGAGAGAGAGAGAGAGAGAGAGAGAGAGAGAGCACCAGGGCCACCACCTGGTGGGTCTGGCTTATGTGGGTCCTGGAAATTGAACCCAGGGCCTTAGGCACTGGAGGCAAGTGCCTTTACCGCTGAGCCATCTGTCCAGCCCCCCAAATTCCTTCTGTTTTTAAAGGTTGAATAAAAGCTTCAAGAAAGTGGTTGGCCAAGCGTGGTGGTGCACACCTTTCATCCCAGCACTCAGGAGGCCCAGATAAGAGGATCACTGTAAGTTCAAGGCCAGCCTGATACTGCAGAGTGAATTCTAAGTCAGCCTGGGCTGGAGTGAGACCTTACCTTGGGGGGGGGGAACAAATAAAAAAAACCACAAAGAAAATGCTTTAAGCTGAGTGTGGTAGAGCATCCCTTTCATCCCAGAACTTGGAAGGCTGAGTAAGAAGGATTTCTGTGTGTTCAAGGCCATCCTGGTCTACAGAGTGAGTTCTAGGTCAGTCTGGACTAGAGTGAGACCCGCATCAAAAATTAAAATAAAGAAATAACTGCTTGGAAGAAAAGAGAAAAAGCAAACTACGTGAAACTAAAACCAAGTCATACTAGGCACTGGCTGGTGAGCCCTGTGCTCAGGGCAGTGAGGCTGGGGCAGTGCCAGCTTGGCCAGCTCTGGCCTGGGAGCCAACTTGAGAACTTCTGATTTCAGCCCTGCGTCTTTCCTAGAAGGATTTGAGGGACTTACAGTGCAAACACACCCAGAGGATAGACAGTGGGAAGTGAAGCCAGACGAGAGCTCAGAGGCTATGAACCAAGACCTCTCAGACTGGCACTTGGACTTGAGGGCCCATGGGCGTTTGGTTTCACAGGGACAAAAGTGCTCTTGGTTTGAAGAAACTGCTGGAAGAGGCTGATACACAAATCTTTAAAAAAATTCTGTTTATTGAAATGTTTAAGCGTATTGTTTTTGTAAATGCATCCAACGGATGCTGACGGGTCGCACCCCCCCATCCTGGTGACGGATAATGCAGGGTCCCAACCTGCCACATTGTTCCCCATGGTTTAGACAGTGAACCTGTCCCTTAAAAAAAATAAAAAGCAAGCCAATTTATTACATAGGCAACATTGGAGGAGGTCTATAGGAGACTCAATTTTGTTGTTGTTGTTGTTATTATTATAGCTAAAATATCAGGCTTTTTCTTTCTGGTCTAAAAAGAAATCAACCAAGGTGGAAGGTAATGCCCACAAAATCACTTTGCGAGCTGAAAATGATTGTTGACTTTACACGTTATGATTAAAACTTTGATAACCAAGATCTCGGGAGCAATATCACGGCTTCCTAAGTAGGGACACAATTTTAGACAAAATAAATGACATACTTTTCCCCTGGCTCTTCCACAGCCACTCAACCACTTTCATTACACACGACGCTGCTGAGTACAGCCTGTGGCGAGGGTTTGGGGAAATGAGGCACAGAAAGCAATTACCAGGGGGTGACGTTGGTGTGCCAGGCCCTGAGAGCTCCTGAGAGGTACAGGTTGTACCTTGCTCCCAGAGCACACAGCCGTCACAGCGTCCTGGGAGCACGCAGCTTCTGGATGGAGCCAGCTCCAGACATGTGACAGCCACTGTCCCAGAAAGAGTCTGGTGGGGTGGGGGGTGGGATTTATTTCTCAAACAGCCTTGGCTGCCCAGGGACCGTGAAGTGAGCAGCAGGTCAGGAGCAGGAGGCAAGGAGGTGCAACTCGAGAGGAAACTGTCTTGTGGGTCAGAAGGACTTCATCTTGGCAGGTTCTGCCCACGGTGTGCTGCTCACTGAGTCTCTGTCAGGACCACACAGACTGCCCGTCGTTCTGTTTTCTCATCTAAGGGGTTTAGGCCAGAGAAGCCAACCCAATTGCAGCTCAAAGCATCAGAAAACACACTGTGCCATCTGGGCTGATGTTCTCCCCAAACAGCTTGGCAAACCTCTAGCTGTACTTGAGAGTTATTTTCACTTTTTGATATTATTATTATTTATTATTATTATTATTTTGAAGCAGGGTCTCACTCTAGCCCAAGCTAACCTGAAACTCACTCTATTGTCCAGTCTGGTGAACTCACAGAGATCCTCCTACCTCAGCCTCCCAAGTGCTGGGATGAAAGGTGTGAGTCACCATGCCTGGCTAAGTTACTTGCTTTCTTTAGAATAACTCTTTTTTTAAAATTATTTTTCTGTTGATGAATAGGCTTTTTAATTTTTAAATCATTTTAAATTTGTAGAAGGGCTGCAGTTAGCATAAAGTCCTAGGTCCCTTTCATGCACGAACCTTATTGGAACACTGGTGATGACTGAGACACTTGCTCTCTGGAGCCCAGCCTTGACGTCACCTTTGTCCTGTGCTCCCCAAGCTGGGGTGGGACACCTCTTCATGAAGCTCTCTAAAGGTTCAGGTGAGAGGGAGTTGGCTCAGCCCGTAAAGTGTTTGCTTCAAAAATGTGAAAACCTAAGTTTGATCCCCAGAACCCATGTAAAAAAGCTGGAAATGGGGGTTCATGTTTATAGTCTCAGCGCCGGGGAGGTGGAGACAGGAGGATGTCTGGGGTTTGCTGGTCAGTCAATCTAGCCTACCTGGTGAATTTCAGGCTAATGAAAGACTGCGTTAAAAATAAAGGTAGAAGGGGGTTCTGAGGAATTATACCTGAGGTTGTCCTCTGGTCTTCACACACACACACACACACACACACACACACACACACACACACGCACCACGCACACACATGTGCAATGCTTAAAGTGCTATTTGAATGACTTCTACACAGACATGATCACATTGTATCATAGCTTGGGGGAAATCAATAGAGAAAAATAAATCATAAATGTCATAAATATGGATCGGGAAGGTCAAGGGCATGAGCTCTGCAGGGGACGTCCTAGCTGAGCAGGATGAAGACTTACAGCTCAGCACCCCTTCTCTGCTGCTTGAGCACCTCTCTCTGGGTTGGGGAGCAGCAAGGAAGGAGGTGGAGAGGAGAGACACACTCTCGGTAGGGGTAAAGTTTCCTTTTCAATTATCCAGCTGATCCTTGAACCCCATTACCACGGATAATCAAAACCTGGCTGGATGTATCATGCTTCAAATAAAAACATCACTGAAGTGGCCCTGAGGATAATTGCATGGGGCACTTGTCCTATTACACTTGGGGGGAGGCCCTCTGCTTCATGTGCCAGAAAGAAAGGAAACAGTGGTCAGGATCAGGCTCTCGTCCATCTGTGTGGTGCCTCTCTCTGAAGGGGCGCAACAGGGGCCAACCTCATTTATCATCACAGAAGGACTGTGATTAGGACTTGCTTGGAACAATGGAAGGAACTGGACCTTGTGGAGGTTGTCAGGGGGAATGGACCCCCAGAGGAGACAGGCTAAATATGAAACCCTAGTGTGTGTGTTCCCAAGGAGGGGTGCTGTAGAGCCCCACAGGGCTGGGGAGAGCATGTTGCTCTCTCTCTCTCTCTCTCTCTCTCTCAAAGCTGGTGTGACAATACTCCTGCTTCATGCGTAGACCTTGGTCTAGGGTCTCTGAGCCCCCCCACCTCAGGCAGTTTGCACTCATGAGCAAGTTCTAAGTCCCCCGGGCACATCAGTGAAAGGAGAGCTTGGAGTTTTTGTGGGTCAGCAAATGTGGCCAAGTTGACTTTGTGCCTGGAGGGCAGAGGCTGGTGAACAGTGGTGTGTGTGAGGGTGTGCCATCGAGCAGAGATCACTGATGGTATGTGGTGTTGATGAGCCAGAGAAGGGGCAGAAACAACCCAGACACAACCGCTGGGCATCCAGAGGAGAAGAAAGGACAGTTGTCACAACTGGACATGGAGCTGGCACATGCCAGTCGTGTCCCCTGGTAAATACACAAGTGTTAAAACAAATCAGAATCTTCCCCTATCACCTTCATGTACGGAGCACATTCTTATGGGGCAAGTCCTGGCAAAAGTCACAGTAGTGGGAGAAGAGTGGACAGTAGGATTTGGTAGCCAGACCCCAGCGTCATGGACAAGCACCGGAGACACACTTAACAGCTACTATGGATTTTAATCATGGAAGCACCCAGAAGCCCGGCTGAGCTGTGTGAGGCTATGTTGAGTCCCCATATCCAGGTTTTCTGTTCAGACCTACTGCATACAACCTGCATGAACCAGACACTGAGTGCCTGTCCTTAGCTTTCTGCTTTCTGTCTGCGTGTGTGGAGCAGGGGAAGGTTCCAGAAGTCAATGCCAAGTTCCCCCCCAAAAGCCAAGGGAGCACTTTGCTCCTCCCAGCCAACAGAGCTACCTATGTGTTTTTCCCACTTGTGAACCTTGAACTTGACAGCCCGCCGTCCTCTCCTAGTTTGTGGCTGGTTCACCTGCAGGGTACAGCTTTGTCTTAAAGGATGGTCTACCAAAAGAGCCTCATTCTTGGTAGGAAGTAATTTATCTTTCATGTTTGATTTCTCGAGGGGAGGAATGGGGAAAGGCCTTTGAAAGCAGATTTAATCTTTGAAAATTATTTTTGATTTCCTCCTTGGCTATGTTACTTACTCAATCAATTGGTTATCTGTTGTTCTGCCTAGAAAAGTTAGCTATGGACCAACTCGTTGACTTACCACTGCCATGTAATTCACACACTGCGTCTTAATCCTTTTAAAGTACTCGCTCAGAGAGTTTTCACCAGTCACAGACAGGTGACACCACCACTTTGATCTTTCCCCCAAGCTTTGATTGGTTTTTCAAGGTGAGGTCTCCATCCAGCCCAGGCTGATGTAGTCTTAGGGTGGCTTTGAACTCACTTCCATTCTCCTACCTCCGTCTCCTGAGCACTGATTCAAGATTCCAGGCATGTGACATCAAGATTTTTCAGTACCCCAAAAGAGACCAAGTGCCCATCCATGGACACGCCTCACTGCTGTCCTTTTCTCAGCCCCTGGCAACTTTGAATCCCCTCGCTGTCATTACAGATTTGCCTAGGTGGACATTTCACAAAAAAGGAATCCTTTCCTGTGAACCTCATGTGGGCGTTCTTTGCCCGATGGTCGTATTTCCAAGGTTTTTTGGGCTTGTAGCACCGGTGGAGAGGCCGTTCTGTCACTGCCCCACCGATACTCCATTTGATGGGAAGGCTGCAGCTGTTTATCTGTACATGGCCTGGAATTTTCATTCCTTAAAAAAATCATATTTTGGGCTGGAGAGATCGCTCAGCAGTTGGGGCACTTGCCTCCAGTGCCTAAGGCCCCGGGTTCAATTCCCCAGGACCCACATAAGCCAGATCCACAAGGTGGTGGTCCTGGTGCACTCTCTCTCTCTCTCTCTCTCTCTCTCTCTCTCTCTCTCTCTCTCTCTGCTTGAAAATGAATAAATAAGATATTTTTAAAAAATCTTATTTTTGTGTGTATGCACTGGTGAGCTCCAGACCAATGATAGATTCTGTCTCAAAAAGAGAGGTAGATGGCATTCCTGAGGATAATGCCTAAGGTTGACTTCTGGCCTCCACATGTACCTGGACCTGCACCTATATGTGTGCTCACACACATACGTATGAACATACATAAACATCAAACAAACACATAAAAAATTAAAAAGCAATGAAGAGGAGAGATAAAAACTGGGAAGCATCTTGTTTTCTTGAGGCCTTGCTGGGGACAGTCTGGGGGACTCACCAGGGAGGCATCGTGGGTCATTCCATTCTGTTCCAGCCCCTCCTTTTCACAAATCTTTGCCCTTGAGCTTGGAAGCAGGGTCACTTTTGCAAGCCAGGAGAGAGTCCCATTTCATCAGTATGAGGTTCTAGGTGCTCGGTCCGGAAGCCACCCCAAACTTTCAGATTCTTTGGGGCAACAGCACACTCATGAGCCTTCTTAGACATTCCTAGGCCTCCTGGTGGGCCGCTTGCTGCTGCTTCTACCCACACTCTTACACACCTTGCCATGCCCATCCTCACCACCTTTCCCTGAGCTCCCATGATGCTTTGATCAAACGTCCCTCCTGGCCCAGGATGGGACCGATGCGGTTTAACAGCAGGAAAGGCTGGTGTCAGAGTGGAGTGGGCCTCTCAGCTGACAAGGCCACGTGCATGGACCACCACGTGCTCTACAGCTGCCTCTGAAGTCCGTGCATCCTGTTTGGAACGTCACACTCTATGACCTCTTGCCCGGGTCATGTGGGTCAGCTCACCGAGGATGCTGGCTGCATGGGCAGAGTTAGCCATGGGAATTGGCATAATCCAGTTCTTCTAAAGTCCAGAATAAATGACTGTCCCCAAACCTAACTGAACTAAACCTGAAGTCTGTTGTCAAGATGGAACACAGCAATAGCTCTCTCTAGTATGGGATGAAAACCCACCTAAAGGATTTCCACTCTGTCCAGCCAGGACCCTTCTCTCTTTGCCCCTCACACTCCATCATTTTGAACAAGGTTACCAGGCAGGTAATTGCCTCGTTCACTCCCATCTTCAGACTGTCTTGAATCAGAGAGAGAGAGAGAGAGAGAGAGAGAGAGAGAGAGAGGAGAAAAGAGACTGGGCAGGGTGATACACTTCTCTCTGGGGAGCCCCAGAATGTACCGAGAGTATATTTTGGTACACTATTCTAAGATAAAAATGATTGCAAAGAAATCTATATTGGACAAAATTACAACATTTGGCTAAAGACAGCAACCCTCAAATAACCATGGAGGATCTCTGCTCGCCACCACTTGCCACCTGCAAAGCAAACACTCATTACCCCTCTCCATCCGGGCTTTAGATCTTACTCACCAGCCTCATGGCTGAGACAGTGTTTCGTACACCAACCTTCTGGCCAGTGGCATCTTGGGTTGTTAGATCAGTAGTCACAATTACTAAAGACCTGTAGATATGCTTTTTTTTTTTTTGGTCTCTGCTTCTCTTCCTGTTTTTTAAAGAGTTGCAATTGTCACATTAAGTAAAGCATAGAAAACAAGTTACTTCCTTTTTCTGAGCCAGGCTGGGCTTCATCTCTGTTTGAGTGTCCTCTAGGTTGCTCAGAATGGTCCTTTTTTTTTCTTTCAGTGAAACATGGGGGTGACTCGGGGTTAACCTCTGGGAGGTCATCCTGCTTTATTTTATTATTTTACTTCCCAAGGTACATGGGGCATCTCTTGGTGCCCTAGGATGCTGCCTGGAAAGCAGGGATTGCATAACTTCCCTGCCAGGAGTAGCAAGTTCCTCAGAAAGTATGAGCTCCTGGGCTCACCACTTCGCTCTGCAACTCTGGATGTCCGTCTCAGCGCCGGGCCAGGCTGTCTGGGTTTAAACCAGAGCATTGTTGGCTGAAAATGCAGCACTCCTCATAAAGGTATGTAACTGCCTTAGGACGCAAACATATAGGAGAGTCTAGTTTTCTTAATAATCAACAAACTCTTTTACCCTTTTAATGATATATTTGACTTCAAGCAATCAGTTACAAGGAAATGCTATATCAAACCAAGAAGTCTCACCTAGCTCAATAATTCTCTTGTGGGTTTACTGTGTTGGATTTATAAAAATATTTATGACAACTCAGGCCCACAATCTATGTTCTAGTAAACTTAAAAGCATCAATCATAAGGAAATATTGCTTCATAAACTGGTTTTCTTCCCCAATAATGGATCTAATTAAGACAAAGGTGTAAATTGCTTAGAAACATGTGCTATATTAGCCCGAGTTTGAAATACACACACGGACCCCTACATATCAAAGTATTTAATAGTGATATTATTTATAGCCAACCCTATTCCTTTCCTGGGCTGAGGGCCCGGGGCACCTGCTCACTCACTTTCGTCCTCTCTCAAGGGCTGAGGGAGAGCCTTATGGTGCCCCAACGGGCACTCCAACCACACATCATCGCTGGTCCTGCAGTCTGCTCTCCTCTGGAACCAGTTCCCAGGGTGTGGGACAGGCTGCAATGACTGTGACCCCACATAGTGGTACTTTATATTTTTATTTTTTAAATTTTAGTAGTACTTTGACTTGGTGCTTTCATGTTAAATGAGTCACAGAGCTCACCTTGTTACGCTTTGGAGAAGTTGCTGTGTGAAGCTGAAAGACGGGACCGTGCACTGTGGTTTTCACCTGGATCTTTCCATCTCCATTTGAAATATGGAGAAGACCAGCCACCCAAGGGCAGCAGTTTTCAGTGAGATTAGCAGAGGTCGCTGAATCATGCCTTGGCTGCCCCATTTCCCAAACAGCCGAGAGCTGGAGAGAAGCTCAGAGAAGAGGGGAGGCAGGTCTGAGAGGTAACAAGCCTCTCCTTTCCTGTGGCAAGTCTTCTCTGATGTTGAGACCAGAGATCTTATCTACTGAAGGGCAGGATGCAACTTAGAACCATGAAGACATTAGCTCACAGGGGCAGGCAGAGTAAACGTCAGGGTGTTTAACATAACATATGCCTTGCACCAATTTGCTCTGTGTTTCCACTTAGGTCAAGTAGTTAGGATCATAGGGTGACCCCCATCAGAGTGGATCTGAGCTTCTGCAGAAACCTCGTGGTCTACAGGGAGAGTTTAGAGCAGGCTGACACCCATCACAGAAGGCCGACATCCTTTGGAGCAGGCTAACACCCATCTGAGTGGCTCTGACCTTCCTCAGCAACCTTGTGTCTGCAGGGAGAGTCCTGAGCAGACGTGAAATTTTGCTTCCTTAGTGACACTTGGCTTGGAGGCTGGGAAAGGGGAATGTCCTGAGATCCATGTAAGCAAGGTTACCCAAAGGGACCTAAGTGATCATAGCTCAGCTGACTGGGGAAATGAGCTCATGGTGAGGGGTCAGAGGCCACCAGCCAGAGAGAACTTTCTCCTGGCAGAGGCCACAAGCATCGTGTAGAGAGCCAGGATTGGACAGAGGAGGTGGGGAGGCCTCGTCTTAATGGAGGGCAGACCTGTGGGGAGCCCAGCCTGTGCTGGGGGGGGGGTCACATCTGCTGCCTCAGCCAACCCTCTGAACAATGAGAGCCCACCTGTGAGACAAGGAAAACAGCAGGGAGAGCGGAAGTGACGTGTTCCAGGTCACAGGGTTGGTAGAGGGCAGAGCTGAAAAGAGAAGTCTCCTCTCCAAAGACTCAGGACTCAGCCATCTCTGCTGCCCTTGGGGGTGGCTGGAAGGCTGCATGGCACTTCAGGGTGAGCTTCCCACAGGGCTCCATAGCGGTTTTGGTGATTTCTTTGTAATCACATGTGCTTGATAGCAATGCTGACGTGTTTCCATGATGGTAGCGTCACGTGCTTCCTTCCAAGAAAGGGAGCCTAAATGAAGGAAACGTGACTTGGTATTAATAATAATAATAAATAATAATAATGTGAGCCGAGGGCTCGGTGGTTAAAACACTTTCCATGCAAGTATAAGGACCCGAGTTCAGATTCCCAGCACCCATGTAACATAGGCATAGTGGTGTCACCTGAAATCCCAGTTCTGGGATGGTGGAGAGAGGCAGATGTTTGGGATGGCTGGCTTGTCTAGCCAAATTGATGAGTTCTGGGTTAAGTGAGACATCCTCTCTCAACAAGATAAAGAGGTTGGAGTGTGATGGAGAGGAACATCTGACGTTGACCTCTGGCCTCCAGGCACACATACACACACACACACATACACACACACATGCGCACACACACGCACATACACACCACACAAAAACATACAAGTATAAAAGTTATAAGCTGAACATGGTGGCCCATGCACAGCAGGCTGAAGCCAGAGGACCACTGTGAATTTGAGGCCAGCTTGGGCTACAGTATGAGACCCTATACTAAAAAAAAAAAAAGCAAATCAAAACAAAACCGAGAGTATGTTGAGAAAAATGGTCTATACAAAGATAATCGGTGGCTCTCCAAGGGTCAGCACGGAGATTCGGACAGAGGACAAGGACTGTATGACCCAAATTCTGAATTAAACAACATGGATGTATCGCAGGGGCTTTGCTCTCCTCTCAATTCTATTTATGAATTTATTTTCATTTTAATAAATTAGCCTCTAAAGGGTAATTTAGAGTAAAGGGTAATTTACAATCATCTAGGGGAGATGATTGTAGGTTCCTGTGCGGTGGTGAGGCATAAATAGATTCCCATGTCTATTTTCCTCAGTTTCTCCACTGGCAGTGTCTTGCTAATACTTTTCACAAGGCTTTGTGTTCTATCTTCTAAAGGGATGCTGGTCTATATTTGACTTTTTTCATACTGTAGGTGTCATTGTAATACCTCGGTCCACAAACATAGTTGGCAAGTATCCCCTTCTCTTCTGTTTTCTGGAAAAGAGTTTATAGAATTGGTATTAATTCCTCTTTAAAGTTAATTCTCCACACCAACACCTGGAGACTTCTTATTCATGAGTTTTCAAATCACAAGTGCAATCTGATAATAGCTACAACGTTATTCATATTATCGATTTCAGATGAGGTGGATTATAGCAGTTTGTGCCTTTGGAAGAACTTGGTCCATTTCATCCAAGTTATTGAACGTGTGTGGGTTGAGTTATTCCCTTACGAGCCTTTTGATGGCTGTGGGGTCTGTAGTGATGCTCTCGGTTCATTTCTGGTATTGACCGTGTGTGTCTTCTCCTATTTTTTTCTTTGTCTGTCTTTGAAGAGGTTCTAAATCAATTTTATTAAACTTGTCTAAGAACAAGCTTTCTCTTTTATTGATTTTTCTCTGTTATTTTTGTTTCAATTTTATTGATTTCTTCCCCTGTCTTTATTATTTTCTTCCTTCTGCTTGCTTTGGGCTTATTATACTCCCTCCACCCCCCCAGCCCCCACCCCAAGATTGTGGTAGGAGCCCAGAGCTCTGACTTGAAACTCTTTTTAGTGCAAAGAGTTTCTGCTACAAGTCTCACCATCATCATGGCCTTCGCTATGCCCCACAAGTTTTGAGATGTTGTGTTTTCTTCTTATTCATCAGTGTATTTTTGATAGCACAGGGGACTTTCTGTTTGGCCCACAGGTTATTCAAAAGTATGTTGTGTTTCCTTTCCAAGTAGTTAGAATTTTCTCATTATCTTTCTGCTATTGATTTGTGGTTTGATTCCATGGTCTAAGAATACATTCCATCTGATTTCAGTTCTTTAAATTTGTTTAGGTTACTTTATGCCCTGGAATAGATCTTAGTGTAGCTATCAGGATCTATTAAAGAAGCATAGTCACACAATAGTGGAAATGAGAGAAATTTAATATGAGAACGGTTGGCTAACCTTGAGAGTCACCAGAAGACAGAAGGAGACCCCATATGGGGGGGATTGAGATAGTGTCAAGAAAGAGTGAAAGTGGAGAGAGGCCAGACATCACTGGAGAGAATGTGGTTCAACTCCTGGATATCAGAGGTCTGGCTGGTTTTGCTGGGGAGGAGTTTCTGCACAGACAGTAAGCAGTATTCCAGAGTGTGGGCTGGAGCCTGACCACCCATGGCTGGAGGTGTGTGTTGTACTGAGAATACAGGTCTCCCAAGCGCAGAGGCTGCAGGTGAGAAGTGGGTTGTTCTCTGTGGGCACCTTAGCCCCAGGCACACTGAGCAGAAGAGGCAGGTCACTGTGGACTGCTGCTCTGTAGGAGACCACTGCAGGCTAAGCAGGAGCTCTAGCTCTGCATCCTAGAGGTTGCAAACCGCCCTGGTGCTACAGGAGTGCGTCTGAGATCTTCGGCTGGAGTCCAGCTCATGTCCTGCTTCATGTATGCACTGCTGACCTTCTTCTTGGAAAATTCAGGAAGTTCTTTCTTCTCTAATGTTTCTCCAGCATTCACTGTGGGGAAAACTTAGCTTTGTACCTACTTTCCGGCAAAAGCTGGATAGAATCCCATGGTTTACCAGACAGCACCTATTGAAGGGTGTACTGGGAACTGAGAGGCAATGTGTTTATAAGTGACGCCGCCCACCATTCAGTTTCCTTCAGCCAAGGGCTTGTAGACCTCTGACTTCATTCTGAAAGCAGTGGGAAGGGCTGTGACTCTCTCTATGGGGCCTGGAATGGGGTTCCTCACTCCTGCCTGCCACAGAGCAGGCGGTATCCAAATAGGCTGATACCTGTTTCACTGCCAGGGGCGCCATGGTCCAGCAGTTACTGCTTCTGTCTCCTGAACCACAATATTCTCTTTGCTGAGGTGTCCCCATTGTCCTCATGGTCTACATGCCCACGCTGTCATTGACAATCCTGAAATGCCATGTGACCGTCTGCTGTTTTGGGATCATTTCCATCCTGTGATGGGCTCCTCTTGATAATGGAGGAACTGGAAGCCCTCCCTGGACAAATAAAAGAGAAATCACAGAGCTCCCGAGGGATCTGAGTTTCTCAGTGTGCCAATAAGGGTTTGCTTCTGGGTCTTCATCCATTTATTTTATATATCACTTCGTGTGTGGTATGTGTAGGTGTGCATGGTGTAGACATGTGTGTACAGATGTGTGTAGTGAGTGCAGAGGTTAGAGGAAGATGTCGCTTGCCCTCCTTGATTGCTTATTCCCCTAAGACAGAGTCTCTCACTGAGCCTGCATCTCCCTCTTCTTCAATTATCCTGGTTGATCAGAAAGTTTCACTGCTCCTCCTATGTCTGCCCCCCCCCCCCACAGCACTGGGCTTATAAATGTACACAACCAGGCCCAGGGTCCTGGGGATCCAATTCAGGTACTCATGCTTGCTTAGAAAGTGCTTTTGTCCACTAAGCCACTTCCCCACCTCTGCTTCAGGGTCTCCTTTGGGAATGTAGTCGGACTAGGCCTTTGGAATCCCTCCTCCATGTGTCTACCAGGCTAAGGCGCTGTGAAAGCCACATCCTGCTGCGTTGACCAGTGCATTAAGTTAAGGGTTTCTGAAAAGGGCATCGGTGCAATGAACTCTGGGAATTACTGTGGGTGGCTTCTGCCTTCCCGGCGGAAACCCTCGGATTAGTTTGTCTTCAGAACCCAGGTGCCCGCTGGTGGAAGAGAGTAAGGGCCTGGGCCCCTGGGCTGTGCAAGCTGTTTCTTCCTGGGCTGTTATGGGTGTCTGCTTCAGGTCACACTGACATCTGAGCCTTAGAGCAACAGGGTGGTCATGGTGGCTTCCAAGAAGGACCGGCAATCTCTTTCAAGGCATCCTACCCACATAAGGGTCTTGTAGGGACTTTCAGCAGAAGTGATTCTATCACTGCCCGTCGCCGTTGGAGGGCAGTGATCATACAAATACACACACACCGCTTGTGGGTTGACGAACGTATGTTCTTTATTGCGGGGAACGAGGCAGAATATATAGAGCTTCCTGGCCAATCAGGGGGTTAATGATAAGAACCTGTGCATCATAGCCAATTGCGATCGCCTCCTGAAACTCATTAAGCCAAGCCCCTCTTGGCAGGCTGTCAGGTGCCATCCAAGACTAAGCCAGGGGGTGCCTCCAAAGGCCCCCAAAGGCTTTTGCCCCCGACAGATTCTTCCCAGACTCCAGAGAGTCAATGGAAACTGTAGAGTGACATCACCGCCCTTTCCATGCTCCAGTGTGAAGTCCTCACTCCAAGCGTCAGGACCTCCTTCTTCCCTTTGGAAACCCTCTCATGAAAAACTTGGTCAGATTCCAGCCACTTACACCTCTACACTTTGTGTTTGATTTTCAGCCCATCAGCCCTGTAGCTACGAGAAGTAAGAGACTCTTCGAGGCTGTCACCCAAGCCGTCTCATTTTCAGACTGTGACGTGGGGTGGGAGTTAACGGAGCTGAGCTTGTCAGTTCTTCTGTGTTAGCCCTCGAGGACACTTAGAAAAATCCATCTCACGCCACAGTCCTGGTACTTACCGCTATTGCTATGTGCAAGGCGGCCACTTGAGCTTCCGAGCACACGCTCGTAATTGTCACTTTCTCTCCATCGACCACAGGTGATGGCATGATTGATCGTGAGGCCACGACATGCCAGGAGCTGCAAGACTCGGATTTCTCCTTAGAAATAACTCAACACCATACTCAAGTCCAAGGGCAGCATCACGTATTCCATGTGGAAGGGTCTGTGAGAGCACATCCAGGACCGTATCTGTAGTCATTTGTATCCAATCAGGAGACAGAAAGCACGCAAAAGGTTCTTGGGGGGGAGGTGTAACCTAAAAGCCATTAACTCTGAGTCAGAGAATGACCATCAGAATGACGGAGGCTTTGGGAAGGACACGTTTGGGCAATATTCAGGCTGCCACGACACAGAGAATTTGGCTGATATGACCAGATGGGAGATGGTTTGGTGGGCAGGACCAAGGATCAATCAGCTCTCCAGAGTGTAGCCAGAAAGAAAGCCTCGACAATGGGGTGTGGCTGTGAGTTTTAGAATCTGGAGACCAGTGGGTTCGGAAGATTTGGAGCTCCTGGGCTCCAAGAAAGAAGCGGGGTTTAGAGAAGGAGCCCCTCTGTGCAGATTCCTGGCCTCAGATAGGTTTGTATGACTCCAATTTATCAGCGATCTGGGGCTGTAGGTTGCAGAGAGATTACATTTATGGTCTGCGGTTCAAGCAGGTTCTGTGCGTCCTGCAAATGGAAGTGCAGGACATGGCTGCTTTAAGTGTCTCATTCTATCGAGTAGGCCTTCCCTCTCTGGAAGCTCAGGATCTGTGGAATCACCTCCCTGTGGGTAGAAAGCTTTTGGAAGGCTGGGAAATGGCACAGTGGGTGAAGTGCTCACTGCATAAACATGATGACCTGAGTTCGGATCCCCAACAGTAAAGTAAAATGTTGGGCATGGTGGGGTAGGGCTATAATTTCAGGTGCTGGGAAGAGGAGATGGGAAATCCCTGGGGCTCACTGGTTAGCTAGACTGGCCAAAATGCTGACTAGGCTCAGGGAGAAATCCTGTCTCAAAGAATATGTGGAGAGTGACTGAGAAAGACCCCCGAGGTTGACCTCTGACCTCCACATGCATGCACACCCCTGTGCATGGACATCAAAGGAGGAGCCGATTGATCAGAACACCCCTCAGCAAGACTCCCTCACTTCTCCGAAGAGGCCTCACTGGAAAAGGCATCCACCCTGCTGCTCTAAATACAAACTGATAGAAATAAGAAAGAAAAAGAAAATATTTGGGAAAAATTGGACCTATATTGAACATGTATGAATTTTCGTCCTCATTACATAGCAAGGTTGGTAAAACCGCTTGCCACCAGCATGCGGGTCTGACAGGGCCGGAGACCATCTGAGTTCAAGTCCCCAGCACTCATGTAAACAGCTGGAGGTGGTCATGCACATCTGTAACCTCAGTTCCATGGTGGGCGAGTTGGGGGGGTGAGCAGAGATCTGAGAATCCCTGGGGCTCAACGAGAAGGCAGTTCTACATTCAGAGAGAGACTCTGCCTCAAGGAAATGCACAAATGAGCACTAGAGCAAGGACTCCGCCATTTTCTCCTCTGCCTCCTGGTGCACAAAGTGCGAGCATCTGCACACACATGCCACCACCCATACTTCAGACATGCAAAAAAGCCCCAACAACAAAAATTAAAACTATTATTTTTACACTAGATCAAGTATCTTTTTTAAAAATATTTTTTAATATTTTATTTATTCATTTTCAAGCAGAAGATACACAGAGAGAGAGAGAGAGAGAGAGAGAGAGAGAGAGAGAGAGAGAGAGAGCACACCAGGGGCCACCACCTGGTGGGTCTGGCTTATGTGGGTCCTGGGGAATTGAACCCAGGGCCTTAGGCACTGGAGGCAAGTGCCTTAACCACTGAGCCATCTCTCCAGCCCTAGATCAAGTATCTTATGTCACCAACCTGTGGTCTGAAGGTGATAACGGATGCGTAGGTTATTTTATATGAAAGACTAGAGCATCCTTGGGGGCTCTCAGGACCAGTCGCTATGCATGCTGGGTACTCACTGTATGTATGTGACTTACCATAGCTGACGGCCCTATTAGTTTACGGTTTGAGTACAGAAACCTCTTTTCCCTTTATGTTCCTGTACTTGAACTATGGCTTCTATGTACATTTAAAATCATAATGGGTGCTGTTATAATTTTCATTTTAACTAGCAGACACAATTTAGAAAGTCAGAAGGAAGTATTGTTTTTACCCATATTTTGACTTTTTCCTTTATTCTTTTTCCTTCCTGAAATCCCAGGTCCTACACAGACAGACAGACAGACAGACAGACAGACAGACACACACACACACACACACACACACACACACACTCATGCACGCACACACTTTATTATTTATTCCTGTTCTCTCTGGAGACTTTCCTCTAGCTCTAGCTGACCTTGAAGGTAGGTCTGCTGGTGACATGGTCTCTTGTTTGACCTTACTTGAGAATATCGTGGTTTCCTGTGTTTGTAGAAGAGTCACTGGATATAGCATTTTGCGTTGTCTCTCTCTCCCCTCCCCTCCCCTCCCATGTTCTTCTCTGCTCTTTCACCCCCTGAAAAGGATCATGTCCTCCCTGCTGGCCTGCATTATGGGATGGAGTGAGAAGCCTCCCCTCCATATGGTGCAGGTGTGGCATCACTTCCCCTCTTTACAGTTCATAAATTTGAAAATGGAGAATTCTGGTGTAGATTTCTTTGGGGTTCACTCAGCTTCCTGAAAACATAGATTCATGTCTTTTGGTGAAATTGAAATTCCCCATCACTATTACTTTTCAGAAGTTTTAAAATTTGTTTTTGAGATAAGGTCTTGTCATGTAGCCCAGGTTAGCACTGAACTTGACCCTCCTGCCTCCCATTCCAAGTTCTGGTGTCGTAGGCATGTACCACCAGGCCTAGCTTTTTGAACATGTTGAGATGTCACAGCCTTCTTCACCTGTCCTTCCAGGACTCTGGTGACGTGCATGTTAGAGCTCTGTTAATCCCTGGAGGCTCTGTCTGCTTTTTGAGTCTTTTTTTTTCTGTTGTCCAGATGGGTCATATTATTATCTTACCTTCAATTTTTTTTTAATTTTCTGGCCCTTCCATTTGCAGGCAAGCCCACCTGAATCTTTAAATTTTTTATTTCAGTATTTTATACCCTCTAAAATGTCCATGTGTTACGCTTTCTCTTTTGTTTCTTTGCTGGACTTGCCATTTTTCATTCGCTCAAGCATACTTACAAGTGTTCATTGAGGCATTTCCAGAGAGCTGGTATTCTTCGATCTGTCCAAAGATCCTGACATCTTCATCTTGGTGTAGACTTCCGTGAGGGCCCTTCCCATCCACCTTGAGATCTTCTTGGCTCGAGGTATGACTAGTGAGATGCACTGAGGCTTGGGCATTTGGGGAGTTATGAGAGTCTGGATCTAGTTGTGTGTGTGTGTGTGTGTGTGTGTGTGTGTGTGTGTGTGTGTGTGTTACCCTCAGGTATGCCATTTACTTCTTTTGGAATTGGCCCAGAGCTCACCAATTATAGCAGACTGGCTGGCCGGTGGGCTTTAGGAATCCTGTGTCCACCTCCCCAGTGCTGGAGGACAGGCAAGTGCCACCATGCCCTGTGAATGGGACAGTGCTGCTCCTCTTCAGGCTAGGTCTTCCCCACTCAGTTAATCCTCTGGAATTGCTGTCACTGGGGAGAGGACTCATGAGTAAAGTGCTTACCTCACAAACATGTGGGCCTAAGTTTGATCCCCAGTTCCCATCTAATGCATAGGGTATGGTGGCACTGGTTTAACACTCTCGTTTAAAAACTGCTTGGATTTCAGTAAGACTTTAGTTGGTAGAGAATTCTTAGAGCAGTTTTAAGGTTATTAAAAATGAAGGAAGGATAAACAAGAGACCTATCACCACAGCAAGCCAGATAACCCATGAAAGGTCAGTGGAGGCAGACACCAATGACACCTAACACAATCCAGAGCAGAAGTCCAGAGACACTTAAGATCTCAGCCAGAAAGCAGACTTAAAACTCACCCACCATGACTCGGGGAACTGAGCTGCATACTTGACATTTTTGTAAAATCCACTATTTTTATGATACATTTCATGGATTTTTTTGGCATGTGTGTGGGGGTATATGTGTTTGTGTCGGGGGACACACCTGTGTGTGCAGGTGCTCCTGTATGTGTGTGTGTGCGTTGGCTGGAGAGTGATGTTAGGTGCCGTCCTTGGTCATTTTTCTGAGACAGGGTCTCTCACTGAACGGAGGGCTTACCCAATGTTCCTGGCAAAGCCACAGTCTCTGCATCCACTTCCTTCAGACATTCCATCTAGCTAACATTTCAGTGTGCTTCTCCCCAGCCTCCTCTTCCAAGATCTGGATTGTGAACTTTCAAAATCCATTTGGGGTCTCCATGGTCTCTCTTTGCTCTGGCCCATTAACAGACCATCTTTGCTAAGGAAAAGTTTGGAAATTGTCACCTCTTTCCTTCATATATGTCCTGTGTTTCTTCTCTCTGGCCACCTCATCTCCATAAATGCACACGTTTGCACTGTAGAATGTGACCAGCCCTGGGGACCTGGTGGGATAGGCGAACCCCACAGATGGCAGAGCAGGGGTGGGGAGTCCATGCAGCTCCTGTGTGGTGGAGACTCGAGATGACAATAGAATGAGCACTTGGCACTCAGCCTAAGTGACTAGGTGGCATTCTCGTCACTCCATTTCCCTATCCCAACAGAGACGACATGCCTTGCTCCATAGGCGCATCCAACCATGGACATTGGGTCAGAGCACCGTGATCTGCGAAGCTCATGTTCACATAACTGAGCTGTAAAAAGTCACAGAAGAGAATCTCAATTTAAAAAATTATTTGTATGTATGTGTATGTGTGTGTATGTGTGTGGTATTGTGTATATATGTGTGTGTGCATGTGTGTGTACATGTGTTTATGTGGTGTGTATATGTGTGTGGTATGTGTATATATGTGTGTGTGAGTATGTATGTGTGTGTTATTTGTATATTTGTGTGTATGTGTGTGTGTGAGTGTGTATGTGTGTGTGTTTGCATACATATGTGTGTATGTGTGTGTAGTTTGTGTGTATATGAATGCATGTGGTATGTGTGGTGTGTGTGTATGTGTATATATATGTGTGTATATAAGTGTGTATGAGTGTGTATAGATATATATGTGTGTATGTGTATATATGAATGCATGTGGTGTGTATGAGTCTGTGTATATATGTATGTGTGTATGAGTGTGTATATGAATGCATGTGGTATATGTATATGTGTGTGTACATATGTATGTGTGTGCATGTATGCATGTGTGTGGGTGCACATGTGCATGTATGTAGAAGTTGGAGATCATCCTCAGGTACATCTCTTTTTGAGACAGGCACCCTCGCTGGCCTGGAACCCACTAATTCAGCTCACGTTGCTGGCCGCAGGCTCTAGGAATCCTCCCTCTTTGTCCCCCCTGCTAGGATTTCAAATGCACTCCACCACATCTGGTATTCTATGTAGGTGCTGAGCATCAAAGTCGGGTCCTCATGCATGGGAGGCGAGCACCTTAACTCACGGAGCTTTCTCCCCAGCTCTCTCGTAATACTTAAGTCAGTTTACAAGTTTGTGTTGGTCACATTCATAGACAGGCTCGGCTGCATGTGACCCAAGGAACATTGTTGAGTGAGTAAAATCAGCTGTGGCCCTTGGAGCTTTTCCTGGGACAAGAGCCACCTCCCAGGAGGAGGCTGTCAGGCACCAGGTATCCAGGCCAGGCGCAGCTGTTTATTATAAGTTATGGAGTTTGCTGTGATCACAGAACAGGCTGCAGAGCGCCAAGCTGCAATGACGGTCAGGGCACCCCATCCCTCCTCCGCACTTTCTTTTCAAAGTTCTGCCATGAGGTCACTTCCCCTTGATGTGTGGTTTAGGTTGGGTGGGGCCACATGGCACTGGGCCTCTCAGGTCTCCAGGCAGGACCCCTGGGACTCTCCTCACCAGCATCCTCCCGGCCCTGCGGTGGATGTCAGGGTCTTTGGGCATTTCTGTGTCTCTCCTAAGTGCCCTGGAGTTCACTCACTCAGGGCCCTTCCTCCAGGGCCCCTTTGCTGACTGCCTGGCATGGGGTCTTAGTTACCTCTCCCTCAACTCCCCAGGAGGCAGGCTGAGGTGGGAAGCACTCCTCCTCTTCCTTCTGGCTCCTCTCCCTTCCACTTCCTCCCCACCCATCCACTGGGACCATCAGAGAACATTAGCAGCTCTGGACTCTCTCTCTCTCTCTCTCACACACACACACACACACACACACACACACACACACACACACACACGCATGCATCACACTTCCTTCCTTAGGCTGAGGACTCTGGAATTCCCAGTTCTTGACTTGATTCAGGCACAGGACCTCCAGCAGAAAGCCTGCCCATTAAACCTTCCAACACCATTCAGAACCCGAGGGGCAGCTTTGCCTGCTGGCTCGGGGGCTCAGTCATCAGAGCCTTCGGTGGTGCTTACATGCCAGGTGGCACTGTCACTCAGAACAGCCCCGGGCAGGCGGCCCACTATCTCTAGGCATCCTCTGTGCAATCAGCTTTCTGCCCATGGTGGGGCCTGCAGGGTGACACACACCATGGAGCCTTCTCCACTCTGGCTTTCCCACTAGGCTTGAGTGTTTTCTGGGATTGCCTCCCGAATAGAATAGGACCGTTTTCTTGGGAACCTTCCCTGAGGAACATCCTAGCGATGGATGGGAAAGAGATAGTGGAAGTAGGAAGACAGAATTGGGGAGAAATTGCTAGCTAATTGTTGAAAATATTCCTGTGTATGTATTATTGATACCTCAGCTAAACTGGCACATAACCTGTGTTGGGCATGGGTGGTTCTGTGGGTTCAAATAAATTACCTGTCTATCTCTCCTGGCGGTGCATATCTGTAATTCCAGCACTCAGGAGGCTGAGGTAGGTGGGTGGTGAGTTCAAGATCATCATGAAGTATGTAGAAAGACCCTCTCTCAAAAAAGAAAAGAAAGGAAGAGAGGGAGAGAGGCAGGGAGGGAGGGAAGGGAAGGAAAGGAAAGGAAAGGAGATAGAAACTGATCTGGAGAGTTAATGCCTGTAATCCCAAGCACTTGGGAGGTGGAGGAAGGAGGATCAGGAATTCCAGTGAGTTTGGGGACAGCCTGGACTACCAGAGACCCTGCCATAACCAAACATACGCATATGTCATACAATCCATCTGAGCAGCCCGGTAGCTTAATCTCAGTGAGCCTGTCCTCAGAGCAGAGGAAGCCAAGCCTCGGGTCTCATACAAGCTGCTTGTGTAGGGACAGGAAGTCAGGTCTGACATCCAAGGACCAGGCCTCCAGTTCCCCAGCTGGTAGAAAGAGACAGTGCCCAAGGTGAACCTGTATCTTCCTCTCTCCCATCTCTGAAGAGTTCACACCATCTGCTAATCTCTGATTGTTTCTGCATATCACCTTCTCTTCTATAACCCTAGCATTGAAAGCTGAGGCAGGAGGATTACTACAAATTCGAGGCCAACCTAGGCTATGATAAGACCCTATCTCAAACAAAAGAAAACAACAAAGCAGACCAAAACCCAAATCAAAATAAATCAACAAGTTCTGGAATTTTCTGAGGTCAGGGCTCTGGCAGGTGTCACGGTCATGTGAGGAGTCATCCTGTTGGGAAGAGGTGTATGAGAGGGACAGAGGGTGGGGGTCCTGGTGTTCTTCATGTCGCCTCTGCTCAGGCCATGGCCAATGTTGAAATTAGCTCTTTGGATAAAGTAGGAGGAGGAGGGGCACTTGCTGATTTTTGTGGCGTCAACACATTCTTCATGGCCATCTTGGAGGAGAATGTAAGCTTTCCGACCTGAACCTGGGAGTGAGGCGTTCACACCGCTGCTGCCCACACATGCCCATGACCAACTGAAAGACCTCTGGAGCATGAAGCTGTGGTGTGTCCCTGGAGTTTTAGTACTTGTGGGGGACTGAATGTTTGTGTGTCCACCATTCATATGCTAAGGTCCTGAACCTCAGCAGGATGGTGTGAGGGGCTGGGGGTTTAAGAACCATCGGGGCTATAAGGACAGAACCTTCAGGAAGGGGGTTGGTGTCCCTGCAAAAGGCAGTTCTATTATTCTGTTGCCAGCATTGGTTATTATTTGACTTTTTGATAATAGACATTCTGACTGGAATGAAATGGAATTTCAAAGTCATTTTAATTTTCATTTCTCTGATGACTACAGATGTTGAACATTTTTTTTAGATGTTCACTGGCCATTTATATTTCTCCCTTTGATAACTCTGTTCAGTTCCCAGCCCCGTTTTGTGAGTGGTTTTTTTATTGCTTAGTTTTTTGAGTTCTTTGTATTTTCTAGATATTAAACCTCTGTCAGATGTATAGCTAGTGAAGATTTTCTCCCATTTTGTAGATTGTCTATGGACTTTATT
>PVHP010027620.1:0-23723 GCA_004024765.1 Zapus hudsonius | reverse complement strand
AGCACCAAACTCAACCAAACCAAAGGTAGAAAGGCAGGGCTCAGACTATGGTGTTCATCAGTCACTAAGGAATGTGTGCCAAGTACTAGATCAGAAGTGATTCTGAAGAGTGAGGTGACCACACACTATTCCCTGAAAACGACAACTACAGGCATTTTCATTCCCTGCTTGTTCTAGACAGTTCATGCTACTGGGATGAACCTCCAAACCAGACACAGTTTATGGAAGGAAGAAGGGGTTTATTGAAGCTTACAGATCCAGAGGAAGTTCCGTAAAGGTGAAGGAGACTGGGCCTCTTCCACAGGTTCAAGCAGAGAGAAAAACCATCACCAGCTCCACAAGCAAAACCAAACAGCAGGGAACTCCAGGTAGAGCTCAGACTGCCCTCTGCATACCTTAGGCTGGAATTCCAGATCCACCCCTAGTAATACCTTAGGGCTGGACCCTAAGATCAACCCATAATGACACCTCTTTCAAGTTAAAAGCTTTAACAAAACTTCTGAATCTTTTGGGGGCTATCCATTTAAAACAGCACCCCTGACCCCCAATAGATTCATAACCACCTCACATTGTATATTGTGTTGAGTCCAAATTCAAAGGTCCAACAGTCTTTACCAATATAAGATTGCTATAAAGTCCCAAGTCTCATCTGAGATTTAAGACTCTTAACTGGAAGGCCTGTAAAATCAAAACAAGTTACATACTATTAACATGTAGTGGCACAGAGTAAACCTTTCCAACTGCTGTGAGACATAACAAGGGGAGACTATACCAAGGCAAGCTCAACCACCATTAGACAAACATCAAACATCTGCAGTTCAAGACCTATATTATAACCAGTGACTGACAGTCTCTAGGTTTTCCAACTCTGCCCGTCCAACTGGGCTGAGTAACTGGGGAAAACTTCCACACCAAGCCAACAGCATTCCATGGTAGACCTGCACAGTCCTGGTATATCCAAAACACCTTCAGGTCTCCATGCAAACCACGGTTCAGCTTCTAATGACTTCATTGGCCTATCAGGGACTTCATGCCCTGTTCCATATACTGCATCTGAGCAGTGGTTCCTGGAACCGTGTGACATCATGACCCACTCACTCCACACATGCATTTTTCATGCTTTCAAGACCAATACAAGGTGTCCAGGACAGCCATGTTGTTAATTCAGGAAAGAAATAAATCATGACCTTGAAGAGCAGGTTCCTTCCTTTCAGCTATCTCCTTTCAAAAGAGTTTGTATTCCTACCATTCAGTCCTTCCTGGGTGGAAATGTGACAGTTTCAGACAAGCTCCATAGAACCCCTCCCCTTGAGTGGGAGGTATCTAGCTAGAACTCAAACCTAGGTGCTAAAACTGATTGGTCAGGTATGAACCAACCAGCTGTCTCTCTGCTCACCAGGGGCAGGGAATACTCACTGAACAGATAATTCTGTCTGTTCCTCACCAACATGGTCTAGAAGAAGGACCTCTGACCCTCCAGGGACCGGTAAGGTCTCCCCAGCCCCACTAGGTCTCACCACTAGGCTGTGGTGAGAGGCTGGATTTCTTTTCCACCTGAACCTTTCCTTCTCATGATCTTTTCTTTTCCTGCTTTTTTAGCTAAACAGCATAGATTTTGGTGAAAACCCCTCCCACATGTTCTCTCCACACTGGCGGCTGGAGAACTCTGTAACTCCCATTTTCCTTTAAATAAAGTCTCCCACTATACCTTAAATTTTGATTGTCTATGATTTTAATTCTTTAATTTTGTAGACAAGAATTAGGGTACTCCTTAAATTTTGAGGTGCATTGAATTTTTGCTGGGTATTATCTAAATTCTAATCCCCAGCTTACCCAGCTATGGGACCATCTCAGGAATCCTTCCTGTTGTTTTAATGTAAAGCAGTTGGGTCATCTTCTTTATGATTGCTAATATATTTGACAATAGCAGCTTCAGTAACCTAAAGCCAGTCTCAGTGCCTCTAAATTTTAAAATTGTTTTGAGTTTTTCCAACTTTAAATTTTAAAAGTATCAGTTCCATATCATTATTCAAGCACATCAGTTCATTACTTAAATTCAACCTTAATCAAATTCTCTGGGCATGAGCAACAGAACACGTACAGCCCTTATTCTAGTAATAAAGTTCCAAGAAAGATCTCTGCAGTCTCTCCTTCCCTTTAGAAAGTTCATAAGTCAAGGCTCCAAATACAATTTTCTCTGCACTTAGCATTTTCAAACTCTCCATAAAACTTGGCTTACCACTCTGGAAGGTGTGTTCAGTTGCAAGTACCAAGTCCTCTCTCATTCTTCCTCCAGCTCACAAGTTCCAAAAGACCAAAATCCACATGGTCAGATTCATCTCAGCAGATATACCCACTTCTTGGTACTAAAACTGTTGTTGCAGTCAGCTCACACTGCTGGGATGAACCTCCCAACCAGGCACAGTTTATGGGAGGAAGAAGGAATTTATTAAAACTTACAGATCTAGAGGAAGTTCCATAATGATGAAGCAAGCTGGCCTACATTCATGGGTTCAAGAGAGAGAAAAACCATCACCAGCTCCACAAGCAAAACCAAACAGCAGGGAACTCCAGGTAGAGCTCAACTGCCCTCTGCATACCTTAGGCTGGAATTCCAGATCCACCCCTAGTAATACCTTAGGGCTGGACCTTAAAGATCCACCCATAATGACACCTCTTTCAAGTTACAAGCTTTAACAAAACTCCTAACTCTATTGGGGGATTTAATGTACCACACTGCTAGAGTTGTAGCTAAATGGCAGAGTACTTGTCTAGCATGTATAAGACTTGGGATTTCATCCCCAGCATTTCAAAAACAAAAGGAGCATTTAATTCTCTGAACTGAAGACATGCTAGTTGCTGTTATCCTCCTCATCACCATAGATGTACCTATGGAGGTCTGAGAAATTTCTCAGAGGCAAAGGGGACAGGAACAGGTCATTAAATGCCCCAATGGTCACTTCTCCCATTTCAGTGGCTTCATGAGAAAACAAGTTCATTGGGTCTCTAAGTCACTACCCATGGTAGGCTGAAGCTGGTTCACAAAAGACAGCTGTTAGCAGCTGGGCAAGGTGGCAAACACCTGTCTTCGCAGTAGTTAAGAGATACAGACAAGAGAACCTCCAACTTTCAAGGCCAGTCTGGTCTAAATAACAATGAGTTCTAGACCAGCCTGAGCTGTATACTGAGACCCTGTCACAAAAGAGGGGGCATAATTGTTAAATATTCATAAATTTAAAACTTGAAACCTGCTAGGGTGGGCAGTCATTTACACAGTAATCATTAACAAACACTAAGAAAAAAATATCAAAGATTATTCCCTCCCCCACCTCTTCCAGAGAAATTGTTTACTGTTTGCAAGTGATAGAAAAGCTATTCAAATTAACTCAACTAAGAAGAGAGATTTACCTGTTGTTATAAGTAGGAAGTCCAGGGGTAGAACTGCTTTGAGCTACATTTAAAAGTTTAGAAGACACTATGAAATCCTCTCTCCATCTTTCAGCTCTGCCTTCCTCTGTGTCCATTTTAATCTACAGACAGACTTTCTTCACCTGGCAAAGGAGATGTGGTCATTGCTATGATTTAAATAGTAGTCCCACCAAAATTCATGTTAATGTCTAATCCCAGTGCAACCTTGCTGAGAGGCAGGGCCAAGTGACCAGTGTTTAAGTCATGGGTGAAACCATCCTAAAAGGATTCATGCCTTCCTCTGTGAGTTCTCTGTGAGCCGGTTGTGATAAAGTACATAGACCCCTCAGGCTTTCCTAACCTCCATGTGCCCACCTGCCCTTCTGCTTTCTACCATGAATCAAAGCATCAGAAAGTCCTCACCAGAAACCAGACAGATGGCTGGCACCATGCTCTTGGATCTCCCAACCTCCAGAACCATGAGCCTGAATAAAACTCTTTCCTTTAAAAATGGCCCAGTTTTGAGCACTCTGTATAGTGACAGGAAATGGACCAAGAACAATTACTTATCCCATATCTGTAGTCACCCAATTCATGCAACCCAGGGGAATAAAATTAGCCTCCTGTTGCCTCTATCATAGAAGATGTCGATCAACTCTGAGTTCTATGCCCACCCCTGAACTAACCAATAAGACACAGGAGAAAGGGAACCCTACCTGGCCGGCTAGGATCACATGTCCTGCCCTGAGAGGAAAAAGTCACGACCATGATTTTTTTTAATAAAGTTCAAGGTAAGGCTGATTGTGTGTTTAGCTAGCAATCACAAGGTTCCGTGTTTGATTCCCAGCACTGGAAAAAATTGCACTAGAAATAAATATTTGGCCAATCCCCCTGACTTAGTGTGGAAACAGTGAAATGAAAGGCTTTGCTCAGCCTATCAGAGCAAAGAAAAAATGAAAAGGATTTAGGGAGTCCATAGAAATCAAGCAATGAAGAAAGCCTATGTAAAGGTCTTGATAATTGTCACAGAAATCAGGAATACGTGTGAACAATGGTATCAGTGTCAGGCATCCCTGGGGGACACGAAGTTACCACCATGTCAGCTGTGGTGAGGACTGAGTGAACATGGCAGATGCCTGACAGGTTGGGAACACTGGGTAAACCCAGCCATCATTATTGTTGCATCAATCTATTTGGCCTCATAGTTAGTCTTCACCCAACAAAAGGAAATGATGTACTAAGACCCACCTTCTAGGCTGTAGGATGGGACTGGATGATAGTCCAGGGCATAGGCTAGGATGCTTCCTCCTTATAAATGGTGACCAGCTCTACCAGGTGGAATGTTCTTCCTCAAGGCTCCTTCCTCTTCACTCCCTTCTTTATTTGAATCATCTAAATGCACACTTGACATTTTTCTGCCTTTCTTCTGAGTGCATGAAACAATAGTCAAGGAATTAAGACAACCATTTGGGCTCCAAAATGAAGCTTCTAGAACTATGTTTTCCAGAGCAGGTAGGTTTGGTTGTGGAGAAATCAGATGCTAGCAAATATTTTTTCCTCATGCTGATTTCCTGAGAATATTGTATAACTTCCTGAAAGGTTAAAAGAAAAAAAAAAAACCTCTTCCATCTCTCTAACTTCAAAAAAGACATTGAAGGGGGTAGACTGGTACGCGAGCTCTTTAGCAGAGTGGGGAATATCAATGCATGACAGGAGTGGGGGCAGAAGTGGAAGTGCAAAAAAAAAAAAACAAATTCAGAACAGACGGATGGGAGAGCTTTGTCACTCAAAGAATAATAAATGTTTGCAATGGCCTACTGGGCGAGGCTGTTGAAGTAAAGACAGTGGGTTCGTGCAAGTAGCAATTAGATGCTATCCTGGGGGAAACACCGTATTACAAGAGAGAGGCATCAATGTGGTGAATGGCTTTTCACGCTTCCGACACTGCCTATGTTCTTTTCTCACTCTTAAAGGTCTGCAGTCCCAGCAGAATAAGTGAGCACAGAAATTAGGCCCAGCAGTGTACCCCGGGAAACTGGGCCAAGAGAAATAATGCCATTCCGGCAGGACCACAGCTTATGATACTCAACTATAACATCTATTTCGTTTGCATTGTTTCTTAGGCCTTGAGAGATACAGATGAGGCTGTTCAGGGAATAGGAGACGATCACATTTTCTAGGTACCCAACAGCTTTGCTCAGCTAGGCCCAATTATGCCACATGGAGCCTGCTATACTTCTGGACTGGGGAATTCAATGTTGTGTATAAATGGAATAAAGTATGTGATGTTTCTGAATAAGAAAAGGCCACTGGCCAAGGCCAGAGCCTCCCTTCTTAAGGAAATTCATCTCTACTGGTTTTAGAGGCCTTCATTTCAGTGTCATTTTCCCAACATAGGCAAAAGTCTAGATTTTCAGAGATTTTATAAACCCCATTTTTACCATAGTTCTTCAAATGTCTACATTTAAGGTCTTTTTAAGTTACATGCCAAAGACAGAATTCAAATTAACTTCTTTAATACCAAGATAAGGCATCAGCATAATGGTCTTCCCACAATCTTCTTCCCAAGCCGTATTCAAAAGAATAACCAGGTGACAGGGAATCTGGGACACAGGAGAAGAGAAGCCAATAATCCAATATATAACACGGGCCAATTTCAAACACAGGAGCTCAAACTGAAGTAACCGATTTACTCAGACAACCAAAAAAGATTTTAAGGATTTGCAAAAAATAGACATAGAAGAGCTGGGGATGTAGCTCAGTGGTAAAGCACTTGCTTAATAAATGTATAAGACCCTGAGTTAAATCCTCAGAGAAATATAGAGAGAACCAAATGGAAATCATAGGAATATTCACAGGTGGGCTGAAAATCAGCATGAAATAGATGAAGACCAGTTTCATTAAGAAAACTGGGAGCAGATATTTGTACAGAATATAGTACAGTATATACTGATGAATTCAAGATATAATGAAGGGTTAGGGAGAGAGATAGCTCAGTGGATTAAGCACTTGCCATGCAAGTATGAGGATGTCAGTTCAGAACCCCCAGGCCCAACATAAATGTCAAGCAAGCATGACAGCCCACCTACAATCCCAGCACTCAGGGTGACCAAGACAGAGGAACCCCAGGGCAAGCTGACTAGCTAGACTACCTGAAATTCTGAGTTCTGGGTTCAAGTGCAAGACTCTGTCTCAATAAATAATGAGGTGGGCAATCAATGGAGACACCTGACACCAACCTCTGTCCTCTGCACACACACACATAGGTGCACCCCACACACAGATGCATGCCCACACATAAAAATACGCATGCATACCACACACACATACTCACTCAAAAAAGCTAACAAAAATAGGTTGTTACTGTTATTGGTTTTTTTTCCTAGTGGGATTTCTAGATGGAAGGGCTAGAGTAAATAGAACAGAGAAAATAAATTATTTTAATAGAAGAAAAAATATACATATCTGATTCTCCATGTTGAAGGGGTCCATTAAATTTAAAAAAAGTTAATAATTTCAAATACATATAAAGCCTTATACAATTAGAAGTAGACTGAAAAATATTTTAAACTTTCGTGAGGGAAGAAAAAAACAGTATCTACAAAAAAAACACAAAAAAGTTGAAATCAGATGTCTGAGAAGTGTACTGTAAGAAAAAAAGTAATATATCCAAGTTTCTAAGTAAAAAGAATGTTGTGGGGCTGGAGAAATGGCTCAGCAGTTAAGGTGTTTGTCCATAGAACCTAATGACCTGGGTCCAATTCCCCATTGCCAACATAAAACCAGACACACAAAATGGCGCCTGCGTCTGGAATTTTTTTTTTCAGTGACAAGAGGCCTAAGAGTGCCCACTCTTTCTCTCTCTTTACCTCTCTCCCCTTCTCTTTTTCTCTCTTCTTACAAATAAAATATAATAAAAAATAAAAAGAATTTTATATTTATAATCTTACATCCACACAATTTATAGTCAAATGTAAAATAAATGTTTTATTTATAAGAATCAAAATGATTAATGTAGTTTTTTCTAACACTCATAAACTTTACCATACTTAAATTCTCTGAAAGATAAGACATCTCAGTTGAGGAATAGAAGTTATAAATAAAAAAAAAAACAAGAAGCAAAAGTCCTATAACAAAAATTTAAGATGTCTTAAAGTTCATGGTAGGTTGACTATAAGAAAAGAAATGGTCAGTAAAACTGAAGTGAAACAAAGAAATGATCCAGTCAGAAGAACAAAAAGGATTTTTAAGTAAATGGAACTCTAGCAATCTGGGAGACAATATCAAATATCTCATGTTGTATAATTGGCTTTTCAGAGGAACAGAGAGAAACAAATGAGGCAGGAAAAAGAATATGAGATAATAGTAGCCAAGTATTTACCAAATTTGGTGAAAAACCAATTTCCAACTTTATAAAGTTCAGAAAACCCTGGGACATAGAAATACAAAAAAAAAGCACACACATATATTAATAAACTAATGGAAATCCAACCAATACAACTGATGAAATGCAAATTTAAAATCTGAAAGCCAACTAAAGTGGTACATTAAACAGATAACCATGTGAATTTTAACATACAGCAGAAAACTTGAAGTAAAATATTCATCTCACTTTCCATTTTCACTCCTTCCCCTCTATCTCTTTTGTATGTAGTGGGGATCAAACCTAGGACCTCCCTCATGCTAAGCACCTACTCGACCACTGGAACTATGCCCCAGTCCATCTCATTTTTATACCCAGCAAAGCTAACATTGAAAGGTGAGTGGTATAATAAAGGCATTCTCAGATACACAAAAATTTAGAATTTTCAGTTCTCTTGCATCCCTTATTTGGAAGGTCCCTGAAATCATACTCTAACAGCATGAAGAAATAAGAAAAATGAAAACAGGGGATCCAGAAAAGAGTGGAGTCAATCAATGCCTGGTTACCTGCTGGTGGCAATTTGTGGATTGAAGTGTTGCTGAAGGAGGTGTATTATTGGGGGCGGGCTTATGGTATTACAGCCAACTTCCTCTTACCAGCATTTGGCACATCCTCCTGCTGCTGTTGTCCACCTGATGTTGGCCAGGAGGTGATGTCCAATTTCTGCTCATATCACACTATCCCCTGCCATCATGGAGCTTCTCCTTGTGTCTGTAAGTCAAAATAAACCCTTTCCTTCTGCAAGGTGCTCTAGGTCAAGTTCTTTGTGCCATCAATGAGAAGGAACAGCAACGACATAAATATAGAAGAGGGGCTAGTTGGAAAGAAGAAAGGTTTCAGTGAATGGGGGACAAAAGAGGATGGTGGGAGGAGGTACAAATGAGGGTACACTGTGTATATGATATCTGTCAATATATATGGTATCTGTCAATGATTTTTTTAAAGAATGAATACAAATGCTGATGAATACAAACTGATTCCAGGGAGGGGAACAGGTTTGGGAATAAGGGGATGGTTGCTGAGAACTTTAGTGCACTGCTCTTTATGTTTGGATTTTAACTGTTTAAAAAATGAATTTAAGCCAAGTAAAGTGTGGCACTCCCGTAACCCTAATACTTGGGAGGTAGAGCCAGTAGGGTCAAGAGTTCAAGGACAGCCTTAGCAACACATATAGACAAGGTCAGTCTGGGCTACATGAGTCCCTGTCTCAAAAAACCATCTTCAAGACTGGTCCAATATTCCCATCATATGTGTTTGCATCAGAATGGGCTATTGGACCTGCATCAGGGATTCATGATTTTGAGCTAAGCACCTCCTCCCAAGTCTTCTTTGGACATGTGTTAGCTTTCCTAACTCCTTGCAATAGTAGGAGTTACTGAGAACACAGGAGTTGCCATACTCAGTTCATACTGGAGGAACATCAGGCAAATATGTTAGGTAAATTGCCCAAGGTCATCTTGCTGTTGAACATGGATGTGTGTGCTGAGGTGTGTTAACTTCCTCAGTTGCTTGTCAAAGAGTAAATGGCAGCTCTTCTCTCCTCTCTCACAGATGCTTTCCCACTTTGGCTCTGCGTGGATGTGTCCAGATGAGGAGACTTGCACGGCTTTCCCTTTCGTCACACTCCACTATGCTCTACATTCGGTTAATATCAGATTCTTGGGCTGGTGAGTACATCTTTTATGGTGCACTTGCTCTTTTGAATACAGGTTATGACAACGGCCTTTGGGATCAAACAGACAAGTTCAAAGCCCAAATTCACTACCGAAAAGCCTGAGTTGTAGTCCTATATGGCTCTGAGCCCCGTTTCCTTATTTAGGACACATGGTTACTATCCTGCCCCTCACACCTACAAAGCACACAGTGCCTGGTACGTGGCCCCTGCCAAGGTTAGCCATAAAACTGTTATTGAAATTAAAGGCTCATGTGTGGGTTCTTATGGCTAAGGACAGTGGCAGCTGCCGAGTGTCCTTGCTGACCCAGTTTTCCATGGTCAATTCAGGACACTGAGGTAAGGGTCATGGCACACGCAGCACTTGGCCCATCACTGTAACTCCCCCTTGTTACTTCCCCTCAAAGTCACTCCCTCTACCTTCCCAGATCTCTCTCAGTCACTCTCAGGGAGTCTGTGAAGCAGGTAATATTGTCTCCTTATGGAACAGAGAACAAGAGAAAGTTGCCCAATTCACTGGAATTCTCTCTTCTCTCTCTCTTTTTCTTTCTCTCTCTCTCTCTCTCTCTCTCTCTCTCTCTCTCTCTTCCTATTTCCCTCTCTCACATCACATCCTTTAACAGTATGTCATGAATAAAAAGCCTTTCTCTCTCATGGATGATGAATCCTTCTCAACACACACAGGACCCTCTGCTGGCTCTTCTCAACAGCCCAGGCATTGATTCTGGAGAGGCAGTAAGTCCATTGCTAGACAGGCTTGGCCAAGAAACATAGGGCTGGACTACACTGGACTCTCAAAGTCTTCAAGTCAGAGTTGGTGCTGTCAGCTTGACCTGGAGCCATCACGGGAACCAATGGACTGGAGAAGGTTCCCTGAGCAGAAGGAATCTGGCCTGTGGAAGGGGCCAGATGCAGCCTTAGGGGACAGCAGTGGAGGGACAGTAGGTTCTTAGCTCTGCTGCTTTGAGCAGGTCCCTTTGGCTCTGGGACTGTTTCTTCACCTGTGACCATTTGAATAGCCTGACTGTAAAGTGGGTTGAAGGTGGTGGGATTACAGCAACCTGGAAACACCCTTCATGTCCTCTGTTGCCATCATCAAGCACAGATGACAACCAAAAGAGGTCTGTTCTGATGCCCAGGACCTAAGAACCAGGGCATGAAGACAGGTGGATGAATCAGAATCTCTCCCTCGCCTCCCACTTTCCACACAGACAGGTCTTGAATGAAGCTCACATTTTCTCCACTTGTTTTCTTTTTCCCCTTCTTTTTTCCTTCCCCCTCTTTCCCACTTTCTGCTTGATGCCACTTTAGACACTGGCAATTCCTCTCCATTCTACTTGCTTTCTCAATATCATCTCGTGGTCTCTGCACCTTTCTGGCTCTCTCTTGCCACACCTGATCAACCTGTGAGGTCTCAGCTTAACTATCTCTTTCTCTGGTCTAAGAGAGGGGTGCCCTGTTTGGCTTCTCCCAGTAGCCAGAGTCCATGATTACCTGTCTCTGATCAGGGCTGTTAGTTCTCTGAGGGTAGGGACCACTTCTTCACTAATTGACTGGAAAAAGCAATTTTTCAGGGAGATTTTGAATACTCTGACTATGACTCTATGAGTGCAGGATTCCTTCCTTCTTCCATGCAATTACTTACTCATGCATCAAATATTTGTTGAGTACCTTTAACAGCCAAGACACCTTGCCAAGTGCTGGGCATGCATTGGGGAGAAATGCAAGTTCTTTGTTCTCAAGGAAGGACAGGAAATAATAGACATCGAGGAACAGAGTCAGAGACAGTGATGAGTGTTGCAGGATGATAAAGCCTGAGCTGATGGGCACTGCACATTGGACAGGGGAGAAAAGACTCTCAGAAATGACACACAGTAGAAGAGCTGGCTTCGTGAAGTATTAATGAGAAGAATAGCATTCCAGGGAGGGACAACTGGAGCAGTCTTAAGATGGGGAAATTGAAGGTCATTGTGATAGAATGCATTGAGCCAAGGAGAACATGTTTGAGATAAGGCTGGTAAATAGATAGAGGCCAATTTCTATGGAGTCTGATGGACCATGATAAAAGGGGTTCTGTTTTGGTCAAGTGGAATAGAAGTCTTCTGGAGCATTTTAGGCTTGGAGATATAATTGAAGAGATATAATTCATGATTTCAAAAGATGAGCATGACCACCATGTAGAAATGGGATGGTGGGACAGAAACAAGAAGAAAAAATGCAGAGACCAGATAGGAAGCTACTCTGTCAGTCCAAAGAGCATCTGGTGTTGGCGTAAACTAAGAAGACATCGCAATGATTTGGAAAGTGAATGGATCCAGGTTGGAAGGTAGAATTGTTTTGACTTTTTCATGGTCAGAAAATAAAATTTGTAGCAAGTACTCCTGGATTAGATGGGGTAAGGGAGATAAGGAATAAGGAATCAAAGAAGTTGGACAGAGGGGAATGCCTTTTACCATGACAGGGAAAGGATGGAGGAGAAAGCTTGAAATATGTGATCAGTATCGGTTAACAAATATACAACAATCTGGATTACCTAGCTTCTATTTTTAAAAGCCTCCCTGGCAGTCACTCGCATAGTGCATCTTTTCTTGGGAGCCCAAGAGTATGGGATCCGGTGCATATCACCCTGAATCCCCGGTTCCAATCAAGGGTTCCCCCTCACTGAGTGGAATATTTGGCCGAATTTAATAGCTGTTGATTGTCTCCCCCAGGCCCAGGCTCCTCCATTGCACAAGTGCTCCTTTCTTGGTTTGCTTTTCTCTCCCAGTAGGAGGTGTGATTGTGTTTGTATTTTTCAGGATACAGCGAGGGAGCTGTGGCCCATATAACCCTACCAACAGACGGCAGGCAGAAAGCTGAGATCCTGGCAAGAGATGAGCCACCATAGTCATACGGTGGAGGATCCATATGGAACCCCACAGAGAATGAATGGATGAACAAGGGACCCATAGCCATAGCCATTCAATCAACAAAGGATAAGCCAGTGAGACAGAAACCAACGAATCTCGACACAAAAACCCCTAAACTCACAACACCAAAGCAGCCTCAATACTCACCCACCATGACTTAGGGAACTGAGCGGAAGAGGGGGCGGAAAGATTGTGAGAGCCATGGTGGGAGAGAATATCAGAGACTTGGCAACCCTCAGTAACAACACACTTGGGTCATGAGAACCCAGCTGAAGACTGGGCTATCCATGGTCCCCTACCACAAAGACTGATCCAGACGGCCCACGGAGGAGGATATCCAGCTGACTGGGGATGGGGAAGGGGGCAACGGGGAATTGGGGATAACAACTCATGGTTGGCTCACTAAACAATGTAACTCATTATGGACAATAAAGAAAAAAAAGTTAAAAAAAAAAAGAAATACGTGATCAGAATTTACTAGGTCCCGTTCATCTCTCGATGCCTCTTGGGTCTCTAAAGTGAGTATCCTTTCAGGATTGGCTACAGAAAAGTTTTGGAGGAGAACGAGATTGGGCATGCAGATTTGAGGATCATCTGATCTAGGGAACATTTAACATTGTAGACCTAGGTCAGAGCACCTGGAGAGAGAATGTGTGGGTAGAATGTTGTGGACTGAATGCTTATTACTCCCTCCACTCCTCCAAAACAATACACGTGTTGAAACCTTATTCTGTGAGTATGATGGCATGGGGAAGATTTGATTATCATCATGAGGGCAGGGCCTCGTGAATGTGATTGTGTGGCCTTTATGCAAAGCTACATGAAAGACAGTAGATGAAGTGCTTGCCACACAAATGTGGCTACCTGAGCTCAGATCCCCAGAACCCAGGTAAAAGCCGGATGCCATGGCAGGCACCTATGATCACAGCATGACTGCAGCAAGAAAGGATGTGGAGACAGAGTTTCCCAGAAGCACGCGGGCCAGCGAGCCTGGCAGAACCCAGTGGTGAGCAACAGGGAGAGTCCTTGCCTCAAACAAGGTGAGGATCAACGCAGTCTGACCTCCTTACATGCATACCCTCCCACCCCCCACCACACACACACACACACACACACACACACACACACACACACACACACACACACGGAGACATAAGAGATCTTGCTTTCTCTCCACTCTGCATGTTAGGATGTGAAAAGACTGCCCCCATTTACAAATCAAGAACAGGAAGGACCTTCCCTACACACAAACTGTGCCAAGGTCTTCTGAGCTTCCCAAACTGTGAGGAATAATTATCTGTTGTTTAAAACCTATGGTCTGGTCATTTGTTATAGCAACCCACACTAAACAGTGGTGTTTCCCATTATGGATCTGGAGGACATCAGCTGGAAGAGAGAGCCTGAATTCCAGAAACTAAGCAAAGAGGTTCCAGTTGTTTTCTTTCAACAGATTTGCTTCTCTGATGCCTACCTCCAAACCACCCACATCCTGCTGAATTATTAAGTTCCCTCCTGGACCCGTGGGTCAGATACTTGCAGGGGTACCACACCCAACCACTAGCCAAAGGAACCGGGCAAGTCCCTATGGTCTCTTCCAGAATCCTTGCACCAAGTACCAGAGCCTTGTCCTCCCTGGTTCCCAGATCTTCCTTGATGAATGAGGAGGCCAGAAATGGTGAGCCCTTGCTGACAGCTCTCAATGTGCCAACATGACTTCCCACTCAGCCTCTACCTCCCCACAATAAGAGCTCTCTCATCTGAGCTTCGTGTGATCATGGGTCACAGATCCCAGAGACTCAAGGAGGGGCTGCTCACAGCATAACCCATAAAGGATGGGGTGCAGCTGGTGGTCATGAGAAGCCATTTAGAAGGGAACCCAGACACTGAATGTGGACTGTCCACATCAGGCACCCACAGGGCTACATTGGCCCAGGAGGGCATATAAGCAGTGCCATGAGACCCTCCTTTGGACCTGGCACCTCTTCCTTGTTCCTGACATTTGGCTTTGCCTGGTTTCTTTAGTCCCCCTGATGGACACCTGGTGGTGTCTTGGGACCAGCCACTCATTATCTCTCAGTCTTCCATTTGTATGACTTAGCTGCCTGGCTTCCTGATGCCTTTGGGTAATGTGACCCCCACATTAATTTAAGTTCACTGTCTGGATTATTTAAACTGGTTCTGTGATATCTTTGGGCCTGCTGCCAGGTTGCCCAAAGCCTGAGAGTTTGGACGACTGTTGAATATCAGGCTACCTAGAACATTAATACCACTCTTTGGGGCCATTGTCAGGAAGGAGGCTGAGTGTTCCCATGTCTGGCCTCCAGTAGTGACCACCATGATAAGGCCCATGGCTCCTGCTTTGAAAGGAACGTCTGTATGGCTTGTTTCTCTCCAGGAGATCTTCAAGGCCCCATCCCCTCAGAGACAGACCCATTTACCCTTGGGATTTTCTTTCTCCTTCTTTTTGATAAACCATGCTTAATAGGGAACCATGTGTAACGTCTCTGTGCCTCTGACTGGGAGCTCAGAGTTGGCAGGCTAAGCCAGCAAGGAAGCCCGGCAGCGTGGTGGGAGCAAGCCAAGAAAAACCCTCAGGCCCCAGGCTACACAGGAGGGCTCGTGCCTAGGACCAGCTCCCCAAAGCTCAGCTCAGAGCTCTCTGGGACTGGCTTGGCCTGCTGCCAGCAGCCACTGCTCAATCCCTTTGCAGAGCCAGGGAGACAAAACAGAGCCTGATTTAAAACAGAGACACAGAGTGGTCTCTTCTCAGAGCCCTGCAGCAACTAGGACCAATACAGCCTGATGTGTTCATGTGAGGGAAGGGGCCTCTGGAGGCATAATGTACAATATCCATCACGTGCAGGAAAGTCGGGCTGGGACAGAATAATAAATAAAGCCACTCATGTTTAGCAAACCCTCCTTGTATGCCAGGCACCATGCTAAGTGCTTTCCACAAACCCTGTCAGCTCACTTGCATCCGAGTTCCACAATGGCACAATTATGGTCTCCAGTCGCAGACTAAAACCCAAGGCCCACACACCTATTAGAATAGGTAAACATTTTTAAAATGGATAGCAAATGACGGTGAGGGTACAGAGCACCCAGAAGTCTCATGCATGGTGGTGGGGAGGCAAAAACGGTACAATTACCGTGGAAAACATCATGACAAATTTTTTCACAGATAAACATACACTCACCCTATGCACCAGCAACACACTCCTGGGTGTTTATCCAGATGAATGCATACATTCCTAGCAGCTTTATTCACAATCACCCCACATTGGAAACAAAGCAACTGTCCCTCCACTGAGGAACAAATGAGCAAATTAGCTCTTGGATGCTCTGGAATAGGGGTGGGGAGAGATGGCTCAGTGATAAAGCATTTGCCATACAGGCAGGAGGAATGGAGTTTGCATTCCCAGACCCATGTACAAGCCCGATGTGGGCAATCCCAGCATGCCTATGGAGACATAGGAGCCAGGGACAGGAGAATCAGCTACTTGTAAACCAGCTAGTCTGGTGAATGCAGCAGGGAACAACACAGAGATCCTACCTCAAACAAGGCAGAAAGCAGGGACAAACATCTGAAGTTGAAAATTGTCCTCCAAGCTCCAGATGAGCACACACACGCGCACACATGCACATGCACACACACCACACACATATACACATACACATACATGCACACATACACACCACACACACACCAAACACACACCACACACACACACACACACACACACACACACACACACACACACACAGGTATTAACTGTGTGAGTGATCCCATTTTTTTCAAAATTTATAGAAATGTACACTAACAAGTAAAAATAAAACTATGTACAAATTAAGCCATAATTATTTTTAATCAGGGGGGAAAATTAGAGATTCCAAGAGACCAAGTAATTTTCCCAAAGGCAACCAGCCAGGATGTGGCTGGGCTAAACTACAGTGCCTTGGTCCAAGCCTCATTTACCAAGAGACATAGCCTGGCCAGGATACTTAGGGAATGGTGGGTTCTGGAGAGAGGTTCTTTTTTAATTAACTGAAGGGCAATGGCCAAGTCATTTTTCTTTCAACATCCCTTGCTCCAAATGTTTGTAAATTGTCTCAAAACACTGCTGTGCCTTACTTCTCAGGTCACTGACTGTTATTTTTGAGAGTTGTGGTTTCATTCCATGTGTGTGTGTGTGTGTGTGTGTGTGTGTGTGTGTGTGTGTGTGTGTGTGTGGACTGGGGACTTGGACACACTCCTGCATCTGTCAATCTGCTATATCACTTTGGATGTATCATTCACTCTTTCTTCTTTCAATATTTCATGTATTTATTTGCAGGCAGAGAGTTACACACAGGGGTTGGGGGAAGGAGAATGGGTACACCAGGGCTAGCCACTGCAAATGAACTCCAGATGCATGCACCACTTTGTGCATCTGGCCTACATGGGCCCTGGAGAACTGAACCCCTGTTGCTAAGCTTTGTAGGTAAGTGCCTTAACCACTGGACCATCTCTCCAGTCCCATTAACTCTTTTAAAAAACTCAAGTAGAAACTTTGTACGGACACTTTATGTGTTGGTACCACATTTCCCTCCTCCCTGCCCTTGTTCCACGGATGGCCCTCCTCAGGGGCATTGCTGGTATTCACCATGGAATTGTGGGTAATGAGTGGTGAGAGCAGCAGTCAGTCCTGACTCGGGTTTCCTCAGCCACGGGAAGGGGACCACTGCACTCATCTCCAGATTGAGAGGGACGATTGAATGAGAGTTAGGGAATCCACAGCCTTCCCTTCGTGACCTAACCCGCTGCTTTCTCTGCTCTTATGACTGACACCAGCGATGGCCTGCATTTACTCGGGGCTGCCAGTGAGCTGTGCAGTTGAGAAAATTCTCATTTGCTATTGAGCCTGGGAGACTCTTGGAAATGGAAGAGTTCTCCATGTTCCACAACGAAAGCAAGCAGGTAGCCTGACTCCAACACCTCTCCCTTCTGCCAGCTAGCTCGCCTCTCCAGCCGCCCCTTCGTGACTCTCCATTGCCAATGGAGAATAAGAACACGTAACGTCCACTCTTGCCCACTATGAACCACACACCCAAAGAGGACCTCAGTGACAAAATGGATTATCCTCCACCATGGAAAATTTAGAAATGGCACAGCATCTCACTGAAGATGAACCCTTGCCACCATCCCGTGGGCAAGAGCGTGGGAAGAGAGCCATGATCAGCTGAGGGTCAGCTGTGATGGGCACTGGGTGAAGGTCCAGAGGAGGACGAGAAGCCACTGTCACAGAATGAGCGGCGATCAAGGCTCTTGCTAGTCATCTGGAGGCTTCATTCGGGTTCATTGTTCCTCATTATCAGAGCTAACTATGTTCAGGCGAAGGGCGAACATGTTCCTAAATTTATGTCTCTGTGTGCGACCAGGACAATACGTGTTTTGTGTGCTTCTCCCTGAAAAACTCCTCTGGTGACACAGCGACCCAGCGTGGACTTCGTCTTTCATGTGTGTTACCCACTCCGACTGGCGCCCGCTGCTAGATTTTTCTTAAAGTCTGAAATGAGGGGCTAACCTTCTCTTCTCTGCTTTTTCTTCTCCGCTACCTATAATCTTGACGTGACTCACACAAAAGTGACTCAGTGGGAAACCCACTCAAGAAGGCTTTGACAGAGAACAATGGATGGGCACCTCTCAGAGGCCAGCCCGCCGCGTTGAGAGAAGGAAAATGGATTAAAGTTTAAAGATGTCATGTATGTTAACCGATCAGTATCGGTTTTATGTATTTTGTCAAAGAGACAGCAGTGAGGCTGGGCCCACGAGGGCGAGGGGCTGCGAGGAGGGAGAGGCGGCCCCCACACGCTTTGGCCAAAGGCCTCACCAGCCATAACAAGCCCAAGGAACTGGCATGTTTGAAGCCTAATCATAGCATCATAAAAAAGCCAAGGGCTGAGAGGAGATTGTCGTGGGATTGTTGCATGCGTCAGCTTTGTCCTTCCACGATGCCAGGAGCCAGGCGGTCACAGGGTGGCAGAGAGGCTCCCTCAGAAAACAGACACTGTTCATTCAGCCTGGAAGCCTTTCTTCCCAGATAATCAGCTCCTACACCAAGCAGAAGCCCAGGGGAGTCATGGGTGAGGCAGAAGGACAGGCAGCTAAAGCAACAGCTTCCTGTCGGCCACCTCTGTGGCCTGTCCCAGGGCTGTGCGCAGGAGCCAGACCTCAGCTCTGACCTTATGCCTGGTTGTGCAGGAGGTCACTCATGATGCCCTGGTCTCCTGACAGGATATCACAGAATAGATTTGGCCCCTGGCACTTTTCTTAAATACCCTGAAGAAAAGTAGAATTTCTACTTTGATTTCTCCAGACCTCTGAGCACTTTTCCTTTCCCATGAAACTCCCTATGGTGAGAGTTGCTCGAATGTTCTCGAGGAGTGAAGAGGTGAAAAGTGAGCATCTTTGAATCTTCTTTCTGAAGTTGTCCAGACTTGTAAAGGTTGGTAGTGATGTCAGCCATCTTGGCTGGACATGGAGCCTGGATATACCCTCCATATATTTCAGAAGTCAGCTTTGGAACTGGAATACTTCCCGGGGTTCCTGTTGGGGGCAGTAGTATACCAGACCCAGAGCATCCAGGTTGTAGCTGATTAAGTGTTCATCTCACAAGCCCAATTTTAAAAAATGAAGCTCTACAAACATAGTAAACAAATAAAACAAAGGTCATAGATGGTGTAGTGGTTTGATTCAGGTGTCCCTCATAAACTTAATGTGTTCTGAATACTTGATCCCCAGCTGATGGCAGCTTTGGAATTGGAACCTTGTTGGAGCTGTGTTGTTGGGGGCGGGCTTATGTGGGTTATAAGCCAGCTTCCCCTTGCCAGTGTTTGGCACACCTTCCTGCCGCTGTTTGCAATGCTGTGGTGAAAGTGATGTCTACCCTCTGTTCATACCGTCATTTTCCCTGCCATCATGAAGCTTCCCCTCGAGTCTATAAGCCAAAATAAACCCATTCCTCCACAAGCTGTTTTTGGCTGGGTTCTTTGTCACAGCAATGAGAAGGTTGACTACAATAGATGCTCATTGCATCTAAGTGGAGGAAATAATCTAGAACATTGTATTTCTCAGCATCTCTTCCCAAATCCATGTACGATGATATCCCAAGGAGAACTGGAAACTGGCCACAGTGGGCTATTTACACTACAGAAATTGACAAGTGCCAAAATTCAGGGCCTTTTCTCCAGAAGTGCTGTTAAACCCTTACCAGCTCGCTGTCTGGAGGGTGACCTGCCTCACATCACACCCTTGCTCACGAAAACAAGTGTACCTGAAACAAGTCACTTTTTCTCTAACACAAGTTGCCATAGGAAGAAGAAGAAGAAGAAGAAGAAGAAGAAGAAGAAGAAGAAGAAGAAGAAGAAGAAGAAGAGGAAGAAGTCCCTCAAGTTGTTTACAAGATAAGCTATATGAAAGTATGAAGCAGCAAGAACTTTCTGAGTGACTTTTCTTCATATGCATGCACCCATCCATACATCCTATTTTTTTACCCCTCTCTCTCTCTCTCTCTCTCTCTCTCTCTCTCTCTCTCTCTCTCTCTCTCTCTCTCTCTCTCAGAAAACGGCATGTCAGGCCATCAAAATCATTTCTGACCCCTAAACTTTTATGAACAATCTAATCCAATATCTATTTTTCTGATGGTAATTTAAGGCCAAATATTCAATCCTGAAGGCCACACTGGGGTCACAGACATAGGAACGAGGAGGAACAAGTTATCAGTCTGGTCTAGGTGTCCCCACACATCCTCTCCCTTTGGAGGCCTCGGGGAGGAGGCAGAACCTCTAAGGCTTCCCATGAAACAGATGTCTTTGACCAGGGATGTGGGGAGGCTGAAAACCCTTCAAGGCAATACAGGTCAAAGGTCATGGGGTGTCAGACCTGAGGGGGGAGTGATTTCAGTTTGGTGAGCATCCAAAATGAAACCGTACAAGCAACAGTGAGTTCCCTCCTAGACGTTGTCACCTTCCTTCTCCAGAGAACACAAAGCCACAGACACTGGGCTGGAGAGATGGCTCAGCAGTTAAGGCACTTGCCTCCAGTGCCTAAGGCCCTGGGTTCAAATCCCCAGGACCCACATAAGCCAGACCCACAAGGTGGTGGCTCTGGTGTGCGCTCTCTCTCTCTCTCTCTCTCTCTCTCTCTCTCTCTCTCTCTCTCTCTCTTTCTCTCCTTGAAAGTGAATAAAAAAATATTTTTTTAAAAAGCCACAGACACTGAATAAGTGTAGCAAGCCTCACGTGTAACAGTGCGTCTTTTCTGAGCCTCCTAGAAGTAAATGGTGTCTTGGTCCTATCTTCCAGCTGAGGATGACAAAGTTTAGAGACAATTGTTAATGTCACCAAAGCTGCTCAGCCAGGAAGCCACACAGCTGGGACTCCAAACCAGGCAGTCACACATTCCAGAATTCTCTCTCTTAACTCCTATCTCCAGGGGCTCCCAGGAAAGCTGACTTATTTATTTACCCAATGGTATAAAACCTGCTGGCTCCCTTCTACCCAGGTCTGATTAATGGACACAGGGAAACGCTAGGGAGGGGGATGGAGGGCTAAGAATAAGGAGGCCAGGGCTTGGGATGGCAGTCCGTGCGACAGCATTTGCCTCAAGTGTGTGAAGTCCTAGATTCAATCCCCAAAAGAATAAGGAGGTGGAAGAGAGACAGAAACCACGTGTCCAAACAAGCTGACCTTGCTCCTCTCCTTTGGCTTGGCATCCTTTTGGTCTCCAAAGCCTACGAGTGTCCACAGCATGCCGACTCCCTTCAGAGTGAGACTCCAGTTCTAGAATTGTTCTTCTTCCCTGACACACTAGGCTCAGTGCCTGCTTTGGATGATTTTAGGTTATAAAGGGAATTGGTTGTAGTTAGATTCTGGACATGACATTATTATATATTTTTGGGACACAGGCTGGACTTGAATGTGAGGTCCTCCTGCGGTATAGGCTCCACAGTGCTGGGATCACAGGAATGAGCCACCCTACCTAGCACATGGCAGGCACTAAGAGATGCCAGGGGACTCTGTGGATACATATGTCACTGGCCCCACACTTAGGGAAGACAGTGTCACCGTACAAGACTCACACAACACGATGCATATCAGTCATTAATTCGTCTTTACAAAGCAATTCCAGGGGCCATTTCTGATTTGCCAAGGATAATTCTGTGAGGCTAGCACATGAAGCGACAGAAGAAGTGAATCCAAGACATCCCTGGATAAAGCCCACCTCTCAGCCTACCTGGACCCTGGATAAAGCCCACTTCTCAGCCTACCTGGACCCTGGATAAAGCCCACCTCTCAGCCTACCTCGGCCCTGGATAAAGCCCACCTCTCAGACTACCTCGGCCCTAATCTTGTCCCCTCAGCCCTTCACCCAGTGCTCTTTTGTAGCAGCATTAAACATACCTCCATCCCTTTCAGGAAGTCAAGGTTTTAGTGGCTGATGAAATCAAGTGGCCCCTGGAAAGGTGTCAATGGAGGAGCTCAGAAGATCAAGGCCAAAGGAAAGAGATACTTGAGATTCCACTTAAGAAACAACGCGGGATTTGACCTGAAAACACCAAAGAAACAAAGAGAATCAGTTACTACCTTATACACGCTGACATGGATGGAAAGGGGCCTGAACACAACAGACCAGATCTCAAAGGAGACAGCTTTCCCCAGGAAAGTGACAAGGAGGGGGGACAGAGAGGGTCAAGGATATGTAGGAAATTAGTGCCACCTCCTGCACACTGGGAGGGTGTCGTTTCAGATACGTCTATGACAGCCCTGTGGCCTAAGGATTAGAGATGGGAAACTGAGGCACCAAAGGCATTACTCTTCTCTAGGAGCATGGTTAAGGTGCCCATGGGCTCAATCTTGAACAGGGTCTCACTCTAGCCAAGGCTGACTTACAACTCTGCAGTGGTGTTTAAGGGACAAAGCTTTAATAGTCAAGAAGTGGAAAGAACCCAAACCTTTATCACCCGGAGGATGGATCCATGTCTACAGGAAAACCCACTGGAAAGCAGCTACTAAATCATAATCCGACATGGCTGCCACTCCTCCCAGAGGAACTATTGGCAGTTATTGGTTGCTGGGCAGAGGGAGATTTTTTTTCTGTGGTGTAGTCACTGGGAAATAAACCACCCACACTCATGCAAGCAACCCTAGTGTCAGAGGGTCACACACACACACACACACACACACACACACACACACACAGACAGACAAAAGACAGCAAAGTTAGAAAGCAGGGCTTCTGCAGGAAGAAGTGGAACAAGAGAAGATAACAGGAGATAAATGTAGTAAAAATACATTATAGACACATGCAAAAATTGCCAATAAATGATAAACAAAGTCAAAAAATATTCAACTACCACGAATGATTGAACTTTTGTGGTGGAAAAAATTGTATCTTAGAGACAAGACAAAACAAAAGAATCTTTAGCTATTATAATGGCTTGGGCCTTCAACCTTACTCAACAAAACTACAATTCTTGATATTTAGTTTGTATGTTTAGGGAGAATTGAAATTAATTTTTTTTCTCCTTGAGAAGAAGTGGATGGTAATTCAAGAAAGGTTGAGAAACTGCTCAGTGAAAGCAGGCAGATACTAAAGCCGCATGGATATGGACATTTCCAAAGAGACAAGTACACAGAGGGGAAGCAGAGAAGGTGTCACCCTGGGCTGGGTGTGGGAACAAGAAGTGACTGGCTGCAAGCCAACGAGAGTGCTCTGGAGGGCAAGGAAGGTGCTCTAAACTTGAACTCTGGTGATGGATGCACAATTCTGAAAACTCCCTAAAAGTCATTGAACTGTACATTACAAGCCAGCTTTCTGACATTGAAATTATACTCCAAGGGGTTGGGAAGATGGATCAGCGGTTCAAGATGCTTGCTTGCACAGCCTGATGGCCTGGATTGGATTCTCTGGTATCCATGTAAAGCCAGATGCACAAAGTGGCACATGCCTATGGAATTCATTTGCAGCTGCGGGAGGCCTTGGTGTGCCCATTCTCTCTTTCAAAATGAATTATGCTCCAATAAAGCCCTCTCCCTACCATCACGGTGGGGACTAAGTGCCAACCTACTGAAGCCACATCATAGCCAAGCCCTAGCCATTATGCCCTTAGTAGTGTGTGTGAGGGCCTGAGGGCACCTCTTTGAGAGACCATCCTTGGCCCTGGATGTTGTCACCAGCAGCCTGTCTGATTGCTGAGACTCATGAGGTTTACTCTTTGTCTCCCTGCTCACTGGAATGTCACCTCCAGGAGGGAGGAAGTTTATTTCCTGT
>PVHP010027619.1:0-23712 GCA_004024765.1 Zapus hudsonius | reverse complement strand
TGTGTCGAGATTCGTTGGTTTCTGTCACACTGGCTTATCTTTTGTTGATTGAATGGCTATGGCTGTGGGTCCCTTGTACAACCAATCATTCTCTGTGGGGTTCCATATGGATCCTCCCCCGTATGACTGTGGTGGCTCATCTCATGCCAGGATCTCAGTTTTCTGCCTGCAATCGGTTGGTAGGGTTATATGGGCCACAGCTCCCTCGCTGTATCCTGAAAAATACAAACACAATCTCCATCGGAGAATGAGGTCAGTATCGGTTAACAAATATACAACAATCTGGATTACCTAGCTTCTATTTTTAAAAGCCTCCCAGGCAGTCACTCGCGTAGTGCATCTTTTCTTGGGAGCCCAAGAGTATGGGATCCGTTGCATATCGCCCTGAATCCCCAGTTCCAATCAAGGGTTCCCCCTCACTGAGTGGAATATTTGGCCGAATTTAATAGCTGTTGATTGTCTCCCCCAGGCTCAGGCTCCTCCATTGCACACGTGCTCCTTTCTTGGTTTCCTTTTCTTTCCCAGTAGGAGGTGTGGTCAGCCTACTCATGGCCTCAGACTGTGTTTCATGCCAGTGGTCTGTTTATACCAGCTTTCATTGTTCAGCTTCCCCTGGCAGCTTGTGTAGTGTCTTCCAGCACTGCACTAACTGCCATCTGGGGGCTGGTTACCATTCCAGACCTCGAAGAGTCTCTCAATACAGAATACTTTTACACTTTTGAATCTATTGGGGAACATTCAGTCAAACTACCACAAGTAAGAAATGGCAGGTAGGAACAAGCTTACCCTTGAAGGATGAGAAAAATCCAGCCATGTGTAGAGCATTTCAGGCAAAGGGAAGGCCATGCCCAGCCATGAAAACTTCAGAAATGGGTAGGTAAGGATGTTGGCAGAGGCCACTGAACAAGATGTCAGTGACAGGAGCTGAGGTTAGGAGGCAGACAAGGTTGCCTCCCGTCGATGAGGCCTCAGAGGCCATGGGTAGGCCTACAATCCTCCTGGTTTGCCAGAGCTGAGGGCTTCCTGGGCTGCAGGATGGCAAGAGGCAGTCGCTGAAGGTTTGTGCATCGAGAATGATGGGGAGTGATTCCTGTTTGCACTGGACAGCTGGCCTCTGTGTGCAGAATGCATAGAGCAAAGGGGGTGAGAAGGAAAGGGCAAAGCCAACCAGCCAGACGCGCAGTGCTCTAAGCAAGGGATGGGGGTGAGCTGAAGAGACTGAGATGGAGAGATCTGGATGGGTACATGTTGTAGTCAGCCACACGCCACTGGGATGAATCTCCAAACAACGCACGATTATGGGAGGAAAATATTTATTGAGCAGATCCAGGGGAAGAAGTTAAGGAAAGAGGCTGACCCCCTTTCACAGAAGCAAGCAGAGACAGAGAGGCAGAAGCCCACCACTAGCACCAAGCAAGCACACTGTAACACACTGTGATTCACAAAATGTAGATCTCCAGACCAGGGTCCTGGCTCTTCTTTTGCATATCTATCCTTAGTATTTTACATCCAAATTAGAAAGGGTCAGTCCCTAGGAGGCTAGGCCAAGTGGCACTTCCTCCAGCCAGAAGCCTGGAGACAATTAATAATTTTAATAAATCCTTAATTCTTTTGGGGGACATTATTCAAACTACCACAGTACAAGATACATTTTGTAATGGGTGAGTCTTTGGGAGGGCAAAAGGGTTAAAGGCCATGCCTGGAAGTTTTACTAGCTAGGTAGTCAGCCCTCAGAACCACCTGTGGTTGGAGAATATTGGGTTGGTGTGGTGGAACCTGCCTGTAATCCCAGCACTTGGGAGCTGGAGGCAGGAGGATCAGGAGTTCAAGGCAATCCTCAGCTACATAGTGGGTTGAAAGCCAGCCTGGATTATGTGAGACCCTATTTCAACCACAAAACAAAACCAAAGGAAATACTTGGGGGCGAAATTGTGTACAGCCTTTTCACTAGTTGCTTAAAAAATAGAGACTAGCAGTCTTTATATAGCATTTGCATTTTATTTGGTATTATAAATAATATAAAAACAATCTAAAGAATTATGGGGGGGTTGTACATAAATACATAAAATACATAAAATATTCATTTATTGAGTGCCATGGTTTGATCCAGGTGTCCCCCACAAACAAATAAATGTGTTCTGGGTAATTGGTCCTCAGCTGATGGCAGTTTGAATTTTACAACCTCGCTGGAGCTGTGTTGTTGGGGGTGGGCTTATGGGGTTATAAGCCAGCTTCCCCTTGCCAGTATTTGGCACACCTTCCTGCTACTGTTTCCAGTGCTATGGTGGAGGTGATGTCCAGCCCTCTGCTCATGCCATCATTTTCCCTGCCAGGATGGAGTCTCCCCTCGAGTCCATAAGCCAAATAAACCCATTCCTCCACAAGCCGATTTTGTTTGGATTCTTTCTGCGCAGCAATTAGAAATCTGACTGCAACATTGAAAAAGAGAGAGAGAGAGAGAGAGAGAGAGAGAGAGAGAGAGGAAGAATGGGTGCACCAAGGCCTCCAGCCATTGCAAACAAACTCCAGATGCATGTGCCACTTTGTGCATCTGGCTTTCATGGGTACTGGGGAATCAAACCCAGGTTGTTAAGCTTTGTAGGCAAGTGACTTCACCTCTGAGCTACCTCTCCAGCCCATTGTACAAAAATTAAATGCAAGTGGGGCTGGAGAGATGATGCAGTGATTAAGCTGCTTGCCTAACATGCCTAACAACTTGGGTTCAATTCCCCAATACCCACATAAAGCCAAATGCACAAACTGGTGCATGAATCTGGAGTTTGCAGTGGCTGGAGGCCCTGGTGCACTCATTCCCTTTCTCTCTCTCTCTCCCTCTCTCCTTGAAATATATATAAATAAAATATTTTTTTTAAAAAATTAAATGCTAGTACTGTGCCTTTTTTTTTTTTTTTTTTGGTTTTTCGAGGTAGGGTCTCGCTCTAGCCCAGGCTGACCTGGAATTCACTATGTAGTCTCAGGGTGGCCTTGAACTCAAGGCAATCCTCCTACCTCTGCCTCCCGAGTTCTGGGATTAAAGGCGTGAGCCACCACGCCTGGTTGTACTGTGACATTTTTGAAGCCAGGTGTGGTCATATAGCACATAATCCTAGTACTTGGAAAGTGGAACAAGAAGATTGAAAGTTCAAGGTCAGCCAATGCCACATATGAAGACCCTGCGTCAAAACAACACCCTTTTTGGGGCTGGGGAGATGGCTCAGCTCTTTAAAGGCGCTTGCTTGCAAACAGCATTCTTTTCTAGGATGGACAAGGAAACTGAAATCAATCCCTCTTGGATTCTGGGGCACATCTGTGATTGGTTATGCACTAGAGGGAAAAAACTGAGGTAGATCCAATGTAGAAACGTCCAGTGGGTAGGGAGGGAAATACCCAGAGTTCTACCGAAAAAAAAAAAGTTGATACTCAGAGTGAGGACACTCTTATTGGTAGTTATGTTAGCTTTCTGTTGCTATGACAAAATACCAGAGAAAACAAACTTAGAGAAGAAAGGTTTATTTTGGCTCCTGGTTTCAGAGAGATTGTGATCTAAGGTCACTCTCTGTTGCTTCGTGGTAAGGAGGACATCATGGTGGTACAGAACTACCCACCTCGTGGCTGAAGAAGGGACAGGGGACAAGGTATATCCCCCAAGGGCATGCCATCCAGGATCTACTCCTGTCAACTAGGTCCCAGGTCCTAAATTTCTGTCCCTTCCCAGCAGCCTGTCCAATGATCCAGAGGTTTCCCAAAGTCCACTTCTGGACAGGGAGGCACTGGGGACTAACCCTTCAACACACAGGCCTCAGGGAACATTTCCGATCCAAACCATAACATTAATGTGCAGAGTAGTTTGGAAGCAGCCAATTAGTTCTCCTAATGGTTATTCTGAGTTGTTAATTACCTGCATCTCACTTTACAGGGGCTGGAGGAGCGAGAGGATCAGCGCTTGCCTAGAGCTATAGGGAATTCCAGAACAGCCACACCAATTAGTCGCAGCTACTCTCATGTGCTGCCAGTCCTTCTTCTGGTTTTCCTTGTTTCTTTTGAATGAATAGTACAGGCTCTGGCTGTGTAGCCCAAGATGGCGCTGGACTCACCATCTCCCTGCCTCACCTCCTAATTGCTGAAATGAGAGATGTGGGCGCCCACATCCAGCTCTGCCAGTGCCTGAAATCTCTTTTGGTTAGGATAGGAACACTGAATGACATTTTAGGAAAACAAGGCACGGACTTTAAATTTCATAGATGTGGGGTCATGTTAAAATATTTTTTCATTGGGGCTGGAGAGATGGCTCAGCCGTTAAGGCACTTGCCTTCAGTGCCTAAGGCCACGGGTTCAATTCCCCAGTACCCACATAAGCCAGACCCACAAGGTGGTAGCCCTGGTGCTCTCTCTCTCTCTCTCTCTCTCTCTCTCTCTCTCTCTCTCTCTCTCTATCTCTATCTCTGCTTGAAAATGAATAAATAAAATAAAATAATTTTTTAATTAATTATTTATTTGTTTGCAAAAAGAGAGAGGGAATGAAAGCACCAGGGCCTCCTGCCACTGCAATATAGACTTTGCAAGCAAGTGCCTTAACCGCTGAGTGATTGCTCCAGCCTGATGTTTGCAAGATTTAAAAAAAATTTTTTTTTTTGGTTTTTTGAGGTAGGGTCTCGCTCTAGCCCAGGCTGACCTGGAATTCACTATGGAGTCTCAGGGTGGCCTCAAACTCACTGCGATCCTCCTACCTCTGCCTCCCGAGTGCTGGGATTAAACGCATGTGCCACCACGCCCGGCTTAAAATATATTTTTTTTATTTATTTGAGAGAGAGAGAGAGAGAGAGAGAGAGAGAGAGAGAGAGAGAGAGAGAGAGAGAGAGAGAATGGGTGTGTCAAGGCCTCCAGCCACTGCAAACAAACTCCAGACACATCTGGCTTTACTGGGTTCTGGGGAATTGAACTCAGATCCTTTTGCTTTACAGGCAAGTGCCTTAACCACTAAGCCATCTCTCCAACTCACAAGGTTTTTAAAAATATTTATTTATTTGTCAGATGAGAGAGAGAGAGAGAGAGAGAGAGAGAGAGAGAGAGAGAGAGAGAGAGAGCATGCTAAGGCTTCTAGCAACTGAACCCAGCTCCAGACGCATCTGGCTTTACCTGGGGAAACAAACCCAGGTCATGAAACTTTGCAGGCAAATGCTTAACCACTGAGCAATCTCTCCAGCCCCTGAAATTTTTATTTTTATTTTTTATTTTTTTGGTTTTTCGAGGTAGGGTCTCGCTCTAGCCCAGGCTGACCTGGAATTCACTATGTAGTCTCAGGGTGGCCTTGAACTCACGGCGATCCTCCTACCTCTGCCTCCCGAGTGCCGGGATTAAAGGCGTGCGCCACCACGCCCGGCTCCCTGAAATTTTTATTTTGAATTAGCTATAGTTTGGGAAGCTCAGGGTCTTTAGGTATGGAGTCTGTGTGTGTGTGTGTGTGTGTGTGTGTGTGTGTGTGTGTGTGTGTGTGTGTGTAATTGGGGATTGAACTTTGGGCCTTGTACATGCTAAGCAGGTGCCCAAACTGAGCTATGTCCCCAGGACTTTTTTTTTTCCTTTAGAAGTTATTTTTATTTATTCATTTGTGTGAAAGAGAGAGAGAGCGTATGGGTGCACTGAAAATGAATTCCAATGCATGGGCCACTTTGTGCATCTGGATTTATGTGAGTATTGGGGGAATCAAATGCAGGTTGGAAGGCTTTTCAAATAAGCACCTTTAATCACGGGACCAACTTCCAAGCACCCTCCCAGACCTTTGTTTTTGGAGACCAGGCTGGCCTCAAACTCTATGTAGCCTGGGCTGGCCTCAAGCTCATGATAGTTGAGGATGAACTTAAACAATGAATCTTCTTTCCTCTACCTCCCAAGGGCTAGGATTTCAGATGTGTGTGTTCATGTCAGGTTTGTGGGGTTTTGGAGATTGAACCCAGGGATTCCTGTGTACAAGACAAGCATAGTCCCAACTGAGCTATGCCCCTAGCCATAGGCATGAATTCTTCGTGTCCTTAAAATCTATCCAGCCAGGCATTTTGGTGGCACATTCCTTCAATTCCAGAACTTGGGAGGTGTGGTGGTTTGATTCAGGAGTCCCCCATAAACTTATGTGTTCTGAATGCTTGATCCCCAGCTGATGGCAATTTCAGAATTGGAACTTTGTTGGAGCTGTGTTGTTGAGGACAAGCTTATGGGGATTAGAGCCAGCTTCCTCTTGCCAGCGTTTGGCACACTCTCCTGTTGCTGTTGTCCACCTGATGTTGGCCAGGAGGTGCTGTCCAGCCTTTGCTCATGCCATCATTGAGCTTCCCCTCGAGTCTGTAAGACAAAATAAACCCTTCCCTCCACAAGCAGCTTTTGGTCGGGTTCTTTGCGCAGCAAGGACAGGCTGACGGCAACAGGAGGTTAAGGTAGGAGGACTGCCATGAGTTTGAACTTATGGTCTGGGCTGCAAAGTGAGTTCCAGGTCAGCCTGGGCGAGAGTGAGATCCTACCTCAAAAGAACCAAAACAACAACAATAACAACAGAAAGCTTTCCAGTGGTGGTGAAGTGAGCAATTCAAATCTGCTGTTCAGAGCCTTGGGTCTATGGAAAGGCACTGAGCCTTCGGCTAGGTTGGCTCACTGCCTTTGCCATGGCAAACAGGAGAGAAAATATTCCCTCTTCAAGCCAGGGTTCAGTCCTCTATTTTAAAAGGAGGGTTCTTTTTCCTCTAAACAAAAACAGTCAAGGGTTGGAAAGATTGCTCAGTGGTTAAAGGCAGTTGCTTACAAAGCATCACAGCCTGGGCTCAACTCCCCAGTATTCACATAAAGCCAGAGGCACAAAGTGGCGCATGTATCTGGAGTTCATTTGCGGTGGCAAGAGGCCCTGGTGCGCCTATTCTTTCTCTCTTCTCCTTGCCAATAAATGATTTTTTTAAAAGCTGCTGGGCGCCGGTCATGGTGGCGCACGCCTTTAATCCCAGCACTGGGGAGGCAGAGGTAGGAGGATCACCGTGAGTTCAAGGCCACTCTGAGACTACATAGTGAATTCCAGGTCAGCCTGGGCTAGAGCGAGACCCTACCTCAAAAACAAACAAACAAACAAACAAAAAAAAGCTGCTGGGCGTGATGTCGCCTTTAATTCCAGCATTTGGGAGGAAGAGGTAGGAGGCTCATCATGAGATCGAGGCCACCCTGAGACTACATAGTAAATTCCAGGACAGTCTGGGCTAGCACTAGACCCTACCTCAAAAAACCAAAAGAACACAAAGGAAAAAAATGGCTATTTTTTGTATAATTCATAACTCCTTATCCCATGGACTGATCCAACAATCCCACTGAGGAGGGCCCCCAGCTGGTTGGGGACAGGGAGGAGGGAAAGATGTGCTCATAGAATGTATTGAATTATTAAAAATAAATAAGTTTTTTTAAAACAAGAGAGAAAAAAGTAAAATCTCTGCCTCATAATCAGTGAGCTTACAAAACAAGGATTTCATCGCCTTTTGACCTTGTCAGAACAAACATGCAAACCAACAGATTTGTAAAACTATTAGTGAGTCAATTCAACTAGAAAAACAGAAAAATGCTAACTGGCATGGTTGGGCAAGAGGGTGGGGGGGGAAGCTTAACATCAATTCATAAAGTTGGATTCATTTAAAAAAATGTCCCATGCTACCAAGTTGGGGTTTGTGCTCACTGCTCACAAGTGTAGTCCAGAGCTTTGTAGTCTCAGGGGTGATTAAGCCATTATTTCATTCGGGACACAAAGGCTTTGCACGCCCCTCGCTGTAATTAGCTCTTGATGAAGAATTGGACATAAGAGGTCCTTGGCTGTGGACCAAGCACTCCGAAGCTTCTGTTTTATTTTGGTTAAGGAAACAGAAGAGGACAGAGTCTACTCGTGACTTCCTGGGTCACTTACACTGATTCAAGTGCAATGAGATGGTAATTAGGCATTTTTCTCTGGGAGAGCCATGGATGGTTTCCTTGGAGATCCACGGGGATGGCACATGCCAGGGTGTGCTGGCAGATGTGCAACCTCTGGCTTGGGGAGGTGGAAGGGCTGCTTTATAAAACAGTGATTGACGTCTAGCGCAGCCAGGACCCCTTCCCCCCATGCATGGATGATTCTAGCTTCTGAGAGGGGAGCTGAAAATGAATGGAAAGTGGAACATTTGAGAATGAATGCGTTTAAAATTATTTCCAGAGCCGGGCACACACCTTTAATCCCAGCACTCAGGAGGCAGAGGTAGGAGGATCGCCGTGAGTTCAAGGCCACCCTGAGACTACATAGTGAATTCCAGGTCAGCCTGGGCTAGAGGGAGACCCTACAACAACAACAACAACAAAAAAAAAAAAAAACCAACCTATTTCCATTGTTATCATCTGAGAAACAAACGATGATAACAAAATAATTACAAGGTGAAATTTGAGTATTTACACCTCATTTTTAATGTAAGCTTTCGAATTCTAAGTTTCTATAATTTAACTTTTATAATGACCATGTTTAATAATACGGAATCAGCAATTTCCTGAAAATGTCACAATCAGAAGCTCTCTCTAGCCTGTGTTGGTCAGTCCACGGTGATAGAGCTGGACTATAGTCCCAGCTCTCAGGAAGTGGTAGGAGGATGAGAAGTTCAAAGTCATCCTGGGCTACTTAATTCATTTCGGGACAGCTTGAGAAACAGTGAGATCTTTTTTTTTCTTTATGGTTTTTCGAGGTAGGGTCTCACTCTAGCCCAGGCATAATCCCAACACTCGTGAGACAGAGGTAGGGGGATCCTCATGAGTTCAAGGCTGCCCTAAGACTACAGAGTGAATTCCAGGTCAGCCTGGGTTAGAGTGAGACCTTAAAAAAACTCTCTCTTGGTTCTGGAGAGATGGCTCAGCGGTTTAGAGTGAGATCTTAAAAAAACTCTCTCTTGACTCTGGAGAGATGGCTCAGCGGTTTAGGCACTTGCCTCCAGTGCCTAAGGCCCTGGGTTCAATTCCCCAAGATCCACATAAGCCAGACCCACAAGGTGGTGGCCCTGGTGTTCTCTCTCTCTCTCTCTCTCTCTCTCTCTCTCTCTCTCTGTCTCTCTCTCTCTGTATCTCTGCTTGAAAATGAATAAGTAAAATATTTTTTAAAACTCTCTTTTGTCTCCCTTATTAAGTAACCTTAAGCTATAGGTTGGGCAGACTTGCTTCTTACCAGTTAAGTATAGAAAAGCAGTTGGTTCAGTGTTACCCAACAAGTGGCCAGGATCCAATGGAAACCGCCTGTGACTCTGAGGGTGGGTGAGCCTGGACTCCCAATGATGTCACTCTTAACCTTGTCTTGTGACTCCCCCTCACCCCACCCCATGAGTGCTGCTCATTGATTAATAAACAGGGTGAGGAGGTGTCTAAATCAGTCCCAGAGCTGTTACAAGCATAGACTCAGAGCCAGGTGGCTGGGTGTGACCCTGGTTAAGGTGTTTGACCTCTCGGTGGCTCAGGATCACAGATATAGAATGGGCAGAACAGGCCAAGCACAGTGGCACACGCCTATAAAGTGCGGCACTAGGGAGGCTATGGCAGGAGAATCTCCACAAGTGTGGGGCCAGTCTGAGCTGTATAATGAGTTCAAGGCCGGCCAGGCTGGGCTACACAGAGACTTTATCTCACAAAGAAAGAGAGAGAAAAGAAAAAGTCTGGAGAGATAGATTATCGGTTAAAGGGGTTTGCTTGCAAAGCCTGATGGCCCAGGGTTCAATTCCCCAGTAGCCATGTAAAGCCAGATGCACAAAGTGACCTGTATGTTGGGCTTGGTGGCACATGCCTTTAATCTCAGCACTCGGGAGACTGATTTCAAGGCCAGCCTGGGCTACTACTAGGTCAACCTGGGCTACAGTGAGACCCTGCCTAAAAAAAATAACACTAATAATTGTACCAATTTTTTTTGAGGTAGGGTCTCACCCTAGCCCAGGCTGACCTGAAATTTACTGTGTAGTCTCCCAGTGGCCTCAAACTCACAGCGATCCTCCTACCTCTGCCTCCCAGTGCTGGGATTAAAGGCATGTGCCACCATGCCTGGCAATAATACCAATTTTTAAAAGATGAGTGTGCACATTGAGGAGGAAAGGATGGGATGGCATCATCTTCTAGAACATGTACACCACGCTTGACCAGAGGAGTTCTAAATTCTCTTCCTCTCTCTCTCCATTTTTTTCTGCAATCGAACCCAGGTCTTTGCACATGCTCAGTAACATCCCCTGTCCCTTCTTTCACATTGACAAGGTTTATCTATCTTGAACTGGTTTGAAAAGTATGGGGCCATCCCGATCCCCTGAAGGTGAGCCGTAAGGCCTCAAGAATGCCAAGTAATGGGGCTGGAGAGATGGCTCAGTGGTTAAGGCACTTGCCTCCAGTGCCTAAGGCCCTGGGTTCAATTCCCCAGGACCCACATAAGCCAGAACCACAAGGTGGTGGCCCTGGTGTGCTCTCTCTCTCTCTCTCTCTCTCTCTCTCTCTGCTTGAAAATGAATAAATAAAATGTTTAAAAAAAAGAATGCCAAGTAAATACTCCACCACTGAGCCGTGTTTCCCAGCACAAAGCCAGGGTTTTTTTTTTAACATGGCAATATTTTATTTACTCAATGATTTTTTGAATCATGCAAATTTTATATTTCACAATAAGAGCTATTATAACATTTGGCTCCATATTTGCTGAGTGTCTCAGATGTGCTGTCATTTAAAAATTCTACATTCATTTTTTCTTTAAGCCTTTAAAAAAAACTTGGGGGGGGCTGGAGAAATGGCTCAGTGGTTAAAGGCGCCTGTTTGCAAAACCTACCAACCTCAAAGCCAAGATTTTAAAAGATATATTTATTTACTTGCAAGCAGAGACAGAGAGAAGAAAGAGAGAGTGAGAATGGACATGCCAGGGCTTCCAGGTAAACGAACTCCAGATGCATGCACCACCTTGTGCATCTGACTTTGCGTGGGTACTGAGGAATTGAACCAAGGTCCTTAGGCTTTGCAGGCAAGCGCTTTAACCGCTGAGCTGTTCTCCAGGCCAAAGCCAGGATTTTCAAAGGCAATAAGAAATTGGAGTAAGGAGGTTGGGGGTGTGAGTCTGTTAGAGCAGAGTCCAAGCTCCAAGTAAGTAGATGAGCATGGAGTGTCTGAGAGGGAGGGTCTACATGCTGCTTCCTCAGCGGACAGAGACACGCAGGCTGCCTGGGCCACCTGCTTGAGTCTGGTTTCTCACATCCTCTTTTGATGGGGGTGGGAGGCAGGTTTCAAGGTAGGGTCTCGCTCTAGCCCAGGCCGGCCTCAAACTTAGTCCCAGGCTGGCCTCCAACTCACAGTGATCCTCCTCCCTCTGCCTCCCAGTGCTGGGATTAAAGGCATGCGCCACCTTGCTTGGCTCCCACATCCTCTTTTTCAAGGAGCTCTGCGTGGTCCCTCTGTGCTCAGGTTCAGTTTCAAGTTAACTGGCCAGGTTCTGAAAGGCCAGAAGGATTCTTTATCGGCCTTCATGACTCAGGGACAGTTTGCCCTATTTTTTGTTTGTTTGTTTTTGTTTTTCTGACCACAAGCCAGAGTTACTGCACCGATGGGTGAGTGGGTGTCATGCTTGATTTTCTAATGAAGTAAATTTACCAGCTGCTAATCTCCGGTTATTTTCTGATAGGGCTGACCAGATGGCACTTTCGGTGGCACATTGTTCAGACAAAGAGGTTTCTAAACTGTTTCTCAAATGTCAACATTTTTGCTCAAGCACACTTTTGGGGGGGGGGGGGGGGGGTGGAGTCTCATTCTAGCCCAGACTCACTGGAATTCAGTCTCAGGCTGGCCTTGAACTCATGGCAATCATCCTACCTCTGAGTGATGGGATTAAAGGTGCGTGCCACCATCCGGGGCTTCAAGCACACTTTTTCTCTGAGTACAAAATCTTAGACATTTAATGATAGAAACTGGCATGGGGCCGGGCATGGAGGCGCATGCCTTTAATCCCAGCACGGGGGAGGCAGAGGTAGATTTGATGTGAGTTCAAGGCCAGCCTGAGACTGAATTCCAGGGGCTAGATGGAGACCTTACCTCAAAAACCAAAAAACCTGGTATGGCTACTCCAAGCACCTGTACTGTATCGCTTGGAATCACTGAGTAGGTCTTGGTGGAGTGAGACGGTTAAGTAAAAGGTTACACGGTTTTTCATGGGCATCTTGCAGGGCACAGGGGAGTGTTGAGACAGTCTTGTCCTGGCTGATCTGAAACTCACACAGCTGGCCTCAGGTTTATGGCTACGCTCTTGCCTCTGCCTCTCGGGTGCTGCAATTACAGGGGAGTGATGGTATGCCGGCAATGAGCACACATACACACACACACACACACACACATATATATACACACACATGTATACACACATATACACACATATACTACACACATACTATACACATATCTATACACACATATACTATACACACACATATATATACTACATACACACATATATATACACACATACTACACACAAATACACACATATACTACACACACAACATATATATACTACACACACATATATACACACATATACTACACACACATACATATATATACACACTACACACACACACACATCAGCTACAATGTGTATATATTAGTTTATTAAGACAGTCTCATGCAGCCTGGGTTGGCATTGAACCGCTGATCCTCTTGCTTCCGCCTCCCACGCACTAGGATTGCAGGTGTACTTCACTACACTGGCCTCGTATTTAAAAATCACTCTCTAGGGGAATGAAGAGATGGTTCAATGGTTGAAGGTGCTTGCTTGCAAAGCCTGACAGCTAGTTTCAATTCCTCGGTACCCACGTAAAGCCAGATGAACAAAGCAGCACATGCATCTGGAGTTTGCTTGCAGTAGTTGAAAGCCCTGGTGCACCCATTTTCTCTCTCTCTCTGTTGATCTTCTCTCTGTCTCTCTCTGCATGCAAATAAATCAATAGAACATTTTTAAAAAAGAAATATGAAATTACTTTTTTAAAACATGAGGTAAAATTGGTATCTGCTAAAAATGTTCTGGAATTAAAAAAAAAGATAAAGCTCTAAACTAAACTAATTCAGGAAATCCAGGCATAAATTGAGATTTAAAGAAAAAGAGAGAGAGGGCTGGAGAGATGGCTCAGTGGTTAAGTTGCTTGCCTGTAGAGCCTGATGACCCGAGTTTGATTCCCCAGTACCCAGGTGAAGACAAATGCACAAAATGGCACATGCATCTGGAGTTTGTTTGCAGTGGCAGGAGGTCCTGGCATGCCCATTCACACTCTATATCTGTTGAATAAATAAATATTTTTTTCTTAGGTTTATTTTTATTTTTTAATATTTTATTTATTTATTTTTCAAGGAGAGAGAGAGAGAGAGAGAGAGAGAGAGAGAGAGAGAGAGAACACCAGGGCCACCACCTTGTGGGTCTGGCATATGTGGGTCCTGGGGAATCGAACCCAGGGCCTTAGGCACTGGAGGCAAGTGCCTTAACCACTGAGCCATGTCTCCAGCCCAATAAATATTTTTTATTTTTAATTTATCTATTGGCAAGCAGAAAGAGAAAGAGAGAGAGAGAGAGAGAGAGAGAGAGAGAGAGAGAGAGAGAGAGAGAGAGAGAATGGGCACACCAGGGCCTCCAGCCACTGCAAATGAACTTCAGATGCACGTGCTACTTTCTGTATCTGGCTTTATGTGGACACTGGGGAATCGAACCCAGGTCGTTAGGCTTTGCAGGTAAGTGCCTTAACTAATGAGCCATCTCTCTAGCCCTGATAATTTTTTTTTGTTGTTTTTTGAGGTAGGGTCTCGCTCTAGCCCAGGCTGACCTGGATGGAATTCACTATGTAGTCTCAGGACGGCCTTGAACTCTCAGCAATCCTCCTACCTCTGCCTCCCAAGTGCTGGGATTAAAGGCGTGCACCACCACACCCGGCTCCGATAAATATTTTTAAAAAATAAAAAATAGCTTTTTAAAAAAAATTAAAAATAGGGATCCGGGAAGATAGCTCAGTGGTTAAAGGCATTTGCTTGCAAAAACACCAGAGTTTGATTCCCCAGTACCCACATAAAAAAAGATGCACAAAATGGCACATGCATCTGGATTGCGTTTGCAGCAGCACAAAGCCCTGATGTGCCCATACTCTGTCTCTGTTTCTCTCTCTTTCTATCAAATAAATAAAATATAATGATAATAATAGCCTGGTGTGATGGTGCACTTGGGAGGCTGAGATAAGAGGATAACCATGAGTTCTAGGCAGTGTGGGCTACAAAGTGAGCTCATGGTGAGCCTGGGATAGAATGAGACCTTGTCTCAAAACAACAGTCTCGCTGGGCGTGGTGGCGCACGCCTTTAATCCCAGCACTCGGGAGGCAGAGGTAGGAGGATTGCTGTGAGTTCAGGGCCACCCTGAGACTACAGAGTGAATTCCAGGTCAGCCTGGAGTAGAGCGAGACCCTACCTCGAAAAACCAAAAAAAAAAAAAAAAAAGAAAAAAGAAAAAAAAAATCACCGTTGTTATTATTTCAACATTATTCCTCTGATTTTCGTATTAATATTAAATAATGTATAGAACACTTATATATTGACATTCACAAAGTATCTTTGCAAATATTTCATTATTAAAAAAAAATAGGGCTGGAGAGATGGCTCAGCAGTTAAGGTGCTTGCCTGCAAAGCTAATTCCCCAGTACCCATGTAAACCAGGTGCAAAGTGGTACATGCATCTGGAGTTTAATTTCAGTGGCTGGAGGCCCTGGTGCACCCATTCTCTCTCTCTCTCTCTCTCTCTCTCTCTCTCTCTCTCTCTCTCTCTCTCTCTCTCTCTCTGCTTGCAAATAAATAAATAATTTTTTTAAAAACCTATTGAGTTAAATAACCTGGGTAGTCATGCTTTTCAAAAAAGCACCTTTAACCGCTGAGCCATCTCTCCGGCCCCTCTGAGATTCTTTCTGCCTCCTCTTCTGCAAGGTTCCCTGAGTCTTGGAGGGGGTGCTTCAGATGTCCTGTTTGAGGCTGCGCACACAGGGGTTACTTATTCTCATGATTTTGCCAGCTGTACATCTCTGCGTTACTCTGTCCTGGTAGTAAGAAGCTTTTGTGAGGCCTTCAGGCAGCACGAATCTATGGCAACAAATATAGAAATTTAGAAGGCAGTTTGTCATATTATCCATTTAGCATAAGCACCGTAATATGATTTTATCCCTAGCATAGGCTTTAGGCCAGATTTATATAGTATTAAAGATGATGGTCTTTTTTAAAAAAAATTTGGGGCTGGAGAGATGGCTTAGCGGTTAAGGCACTTGCCTCCAGTGCCTAAGGCCTCAGGTTCAATTCCCCAGGACCCATGTAACCCAGACCCACAAGGTGGTGGCCATGGTGCTCTCGCGCACTCTCTCTTTCTCTATCTCTATCTCACTTTCTCTCTCTTGAAAATGAATAAATAAAATATTTTAAAAAATATTTGTTTGAAAGAGAGAATGAGAATGGGCATGGCAGGGCCTCTTGTCACTGCAAAGAAACTCCAGACACATGGGCCACTATTGTGCATCTGGCTTTACATGAGTCCTGGGGAACTGAACGTGGGCTGGCCTTGAACTCACAGTGATTCTACTCCTTCAGCCTCCTAAGTGCTGACATTATCAGCATGAACCACTATGCCCGGCTTCATTATTATTTTTTTCTTTTTTTGTTTTGTGGCTGACAGTCATACCTTCACCATCATCACCATCATTATATTTTAATTCTTTGACCAAATCTCATTCTCCTGCCTTTGACTTTGTGTTTCTTCCATTCCGTCTAGTGCGAGACAAACACGAAGATTGGTTTTGCGTAGATTTGAACTTGAACTTCAATTTTACCTCTTAGCTGAGTGATGTTGGACCAACTGCATTACTGCTCCAAGCTTTCGTTCCTTCATTTGTAAAATAGCACCTGCCTTCCTGGCTTCTATGAGTTAACTGAGAAGTGAATTCTCCCTACGATTCCTGGCACTTAGAAAATACACAGGAAATGGTGTTTCCTTTGGTACCTGGAAAAGCCTACTCCAGGACTCACAAAGAATCCTCTTTCCTATTTTCAAATCTTAGCTCAAAGAATGCTGTGTCAACACACCCTCTTTAAAAGAAGCTGGGCATGGTGCACGCCTTAAATCCCACCACTCAGGAGGCTGAGGTAGGAAGATGGATGTGAGTTTGAGGCCAGCCTGGGACTACAGCTATTCAGCCTGAGCTAGAGTGACAGACTGCTTCAAAAAACAAGAACAGGGCTTGAGAAATGGCTCAGAGGCTAAAGGTGTTTGCTGGCAAAGGCTACTAGCCTGGGTTCAATTCCCCAGCGTCTACATAAAAACAGATGTGCAAAGTGGTGCATGTATCTAGAGTTCCTTTATAGCAGCAAGAGGCCCTAGTGGGCACTGATCACAGTGACTCTCCTACCTCTGCCTACCCAGTACTGGGACTAAAGGTGTGTGCCACCCCTCACAGCTACATGCCTTAAAAAATTATTGATGGGCTAGAGAAATACTTTAGCAGTTAAGGCACTTGCCTGCAAAGCCTACCTGGGTTTGATTACCCAGTACCCATGATGCACAAAGCCAGATGCACAAAGTGGCGCATGCATCTGGAGTTTGTTTGCAATGGCAGGATAATCTGGGGTGCCCATTCTGTCTCTTTGTCTGTCTGTCTGTATCTCTCTCCATGTCTCTTTCTGCTTGCAAATAAATAAATGAAACAAAAAGAACTATAGTGTAATAAAAACTACTTAAGTACATAACATTTCCAAAGATACATTAATTCCCGTACACTGATCATCACAACTGTGTGAGGTAAAAATGGATAATGTACAGATCATTGTATCACTCCATTGCTCAGACTAGGAAACTGAGGTTATTGGCAGTTAATCCAAGTTTCTAGTAAGTAGCAGAGGCAGGGTTTTTATTTCTTCTCCATGCTAGTGGAGCTATGGTTACTTTCCTTTGTTTTTTAAAACAGTTTATTTATTTATTTGCATGCAGAGAGAGAGAGAGAGAGAGAGAGAGAGAGAGAGAGAGAGAGAGAGAGAATGGGTGCCCCAGAGCTTCTAGCCACTGCAAACAAACTCCTGAGGCCACTTTGTGCATCTGCCTTTACATGGGCACTGGGAAATCAAACTTGGGCAGTCAGGCTTTGCAAGCAAGTACTTTAAACCACTGAGCCACCTCTCTGATTCCAGTTATTTTTCATGAATGATCCACATGAAGCCCAAATGGACAGTGTGGAAAACACATCCACAGAGCTCAAACGGTACCTGCCTCCTGGCTGTTGCCGAGTGATTGCTCTTGTGACTGTTCTTGTCATCTGTACAGTCATGCATTGTCACAGTGGCTAGGTCGTGGTACATAACTACCTTTGTTGGACGGGACGAGGTGATGGCATTGATTTATTTCTCATGGGACCATCTTCTCCATTATTTTTACTTTCTGCCTCACTCAACCTCATTTAACCAGAAACAGAACAATTATTGCTAAGTGGGCAAACCACCCACCTGACCGAAGCTTTCTTTGGAGGCTGGTGATAGTTTTCCTAACCAAAATTCTTCAAAACCTGAATCCAATTTTAACCCAGAACATGTAACTTGCCCCAGAGAATCCCCTCCTCCCATCCTCTCTACAGCCCCCCTTCCCCCATCTGAGGACCACACTCCTAGAAGGCTTCTCTTAAAAACATCTTTTCATTTCCAACTTTTATATTAAAATCTCCTCTGGATCTAATATGTGCAAATATCAGGCCCTCTAATCCAAAGGATTAAACCAGCAGCCAACCAGGACCCCAGTCACTGCCCGGAGGGTGAGGAGGGCCATTCAGAAATCCATTAGAAAGAGTCAGGCTTGGCAGGTGCCATGCCACACAGTAGGAGGGCCTCTAACTGAATTTTAAAAATGTACTGAGTTTACAGAAAAGAGAATTAAGTGTAGCAGGGGTTCCCTGTGAACATTAATCTCACAAGCCAAATCCTTCATTTTGAGAAAGGCCTCCAATCCAGGAGTCCCTTGACCTTGGTTCTTCCTGCACAAATAGCTCTGCTGAAATCTGTCCTGCTGAGAGGGAGGGAGGACTAAAGAAAATTATAGGCCCTTAAAGGCCCACTCGAGACCAAGGAATCGTTTCATTATGACAACAAGTGGTAGTAATTCCTTTGTATTCCTTTAAGGCTCATTCCCCAGCAGATCTCCATATTTCTGTTTATTTTCTAATGGAAAACAGCCTCACATAAGGAGCTCAATCATTCAGCAATAACTTATCAGAGAAAAGACTGCCAGCAGAAATTTATTAACACGTATGAAGTGCTTGTTAGAGTTTCAGCCAGACGGTCCCATGCACCTTGCCTGGAAACCTCATGGCACTCTCACAAGAAAGAGAATGTGGTGATATCCCTGTTTAGAGACGAGGAGACAACTCACAGAGCAGATAGGTGACAGGTTTATTCAGGCTGGCTGGCTCCAGAGTCTGTGATCCTAATCCTGACATCCCATGGCCTCATACAAGGTCACATCATAGGATTGCATCATGTATACATGAGTTCATTCTTCTGATGGTATCTGCCTGGGCCAGACATGATGGCACATGCTTCTAATCTTAACACTTGGGAGGCTAAGGCAGGAGAATTGTTGCCTTGAGTTCAAGGTTAGCCTTGGCTACATAGTAAATTCAAGGGCAGCCTGGGATGCATGTCAAAATCCTGCCTCAAAAAACAAGCAAACAAACTGGGTATGGTGTTGAAGACCTTTAATTCCAGCACTCGGGAGATTGAGGTAGGAGTTTAAGGTCAGCCTGGACTACCGAGTGAGTTCCAGGTCAACCTGGGCTAGAGTGAGACTCTACCTCAGAAAATCAAACAGAACAGCACCAATTCACAGTAGACATTATTTCCATTATTTCATGGATTACTGAATGGGAATACTTTTTTTCTTTTTCTTTTCTTTCTTTCTTTCTTTTTTTTTTTTGTTTTTTGTTTTTGTTTTTTTGAGGTAGGGTCTCGCTGTAGCCCAGGCTGACCTGGAATTCACTATGTAGTCTCAGGGTGGCCTCGAACTCATGGTGATCCTCCTACCTCTGCCTCCCAAGTGCTGGGATTAAAGGAGTGCACCACCACGCCCGGCTGGGAATACTTTTTTTCAATATTTTATTTGCAAGGAGAGAGAGAGAGAGAGAGAGAATGGGTGCACCAGCACCTCTAGCCACTACAAAGGAACTCCAGGTGCATGCACCACTTTGCAGATCTGGCTTTACGTGGGTACTGGGGAATTGAACCCAGATCATTAAGCATTGCAGGTGAGCGCCTTAACCATTGAGCCAGCTCTCCAGACCTGAATACATTTTAAATATTGTGATCTCAGTGTCAGTATTCAAGCTATATATCGAGGAAAGCTGGGTCTAGCTCAGCTCAAATCATGTTTAAAGCGGGGTGTGGTGGCACACGCCTTTAATCCCAGCACTGGGAGGCAGAGGTAGGAGGATCACCATGAGTTCAAGGCCACCCTGAGACTACACAGTGAATTCCAGGTCAGCCTGGGCTAGAGCCAGAGAGCGAGATCCTACCTCAAAAATACAAACAAACAAAAATCACAGTCTGCTAAGCATGGGGAGAAGGCTCATCAGTTAAAGGCATCTGCTTGCAAAACCTACTGGCCCCGGGGTTCAGTTACTCAACCACCTATGTAAAGCCAGACACAAAAAGTGAGCAGCCGGACATGGTGGTGCTCACCCTTGGTCCCAGCACTGGAAGGTAGGCGATCACCATGAGTTCAAAGCCAGCCTGGGGCTACGGAGTGAGTTCCAGGTCAGCCTGGGCTATCATGAAACCGTGCTTCAAAAAAACAATGACAAAAAAGCAAAGCATCTGGTAAACTTTTCTGGGGGTGTGTGTGCGCGCATGCGCTCCCGTGTGGGCAGGTGGAGGCCTGAGGTTGACATGGGGGTCTTCCTTTGGCCCTCTCCACCTTAATCACTGACACAAGGCCTCTCACTTGAGCCCAGAGCTTTCTGGTTTGGCTACTCTAGCTAACCATCTTGCTCTGGGGACGTCTCCACCTCCGGGATGCTGAGATTCCAGACCAGCTGCCATGACCACGTGACATTTACTTGGGTGGTGGAAGTCCCAACACCAGACTGAGCCATCATCCCAGCCCCAAGGGACATGTGTAAGGACTGGCTCAGACTCAGTTTCCTCAGCTGTGAATTTCCACTGCATATGGTCTATGATTTCTAGAATGAGTGTAAACATTTCTAGAAAACATGTGAACATTTTTGATCCTTCATGGGAAAAGATCAAGAATCTTCTTTCCTGAAATTATTGAAATAGGATAGCGACTCAATGAGTTGAGTTTGGTTGCACCTACAGCAGGGGCATGGAATAAATGACCCCCACCTCTCTGTGATAGTAAAAACTTCTAACTGCCCTGAGCTGTGTCCAGAAGCAGTGGGTGTGGAGCCCGTTCCAGGAATGATTTGGGTGCCTGTTGTTTCTGTTTTCCTCTTGTTTACTATCAGGTATTTCCCCTTTCCGTGGGGATTTTCTGCAAAGGTCACATAGCCACTTCAGAAAACCATCCTGTTGTTGAATGACAATGATAGCCTCTTTATTTATTTTTTATTCGTTTGTTTGAGGTAGGGTCTCACTATAGCCCAGGTGACCCAAATTCACTATTCAGTCTCAGGGTGGTCTCGAACTCACAGCGATCCTCCGACTTCTGAGGTAGCTTCTTTTATTGCTTGGCAGTGAGAGCCACTGCTGTCCAACTAGGCAGAAAGAGGCCTAGGCCATTGGGTTGGCCAAGGCCAAAGGGAAAGTCCAGGCTCCAATGATGAGGCAGCACAAGGTCTTCCAGGGAGCTGACAGTTAGGCAAAGTTCCACTGAGGTCATGCGAGAGCCACACAGGGGAAGGAAGTGTTCGCCGTGTCCATATGGGGAAGGAGATTCAAAATACTTCAGAGCATCCTGTCAGCACTGCCTTTCCAGGCCACTTTCAAAACGCCCACACAGGATAATCTACTAACCTGTTGTATCACCGATAATCCTGCCATAAATGCAATGAAGAACTCCAGGTAGAATCAGGATTAGAACCAACCTCACTCAGGTACTTCCTGACCCCTGGGCTCATCGGCCATTAGGTATGATGGTACACAACTAAAATCTCAACACTTGGGAGGCAGAAGGATGGCTAGGAGTTCAAGGTCAGTCAGGGCTATGTAGCAAAACACTGTCTTGGGCTGAGAGATGTCTCAGCTGTTAACAGCATTTGTTTGCAAAGCCTGATGGCCCAGATTCAGTTTCCCCACTACCTACCCAAAGCCAGATGCACAAAGGGACACATGTGTCTAGAGTTTGTTTGCAGTAGCAAGAGGTCCCACCCATTATCTCTCTCTTTCTCAAGTAAATAAATAAATAGATAAATAATTTTTTTAAAAATTGTCTCAAAAAAAAGCAAGTTTGGTGTGGTGGTGCACGCCTTTAATCCCAGCACTCAAGACAGAGGTAGGAGGGTCACCATGAGTTCAAGACCACCCTGAGACTACATAGTGAATTCCATGTCAGCCTGGACTAGAGCGAGACCCTACCTCTAAAAAACCAAAAAAATGAAAATAAATGCAGCCACAGTAACTGCTACCACTGAAGACCAAAGTCCTGAACACTGGAAAGAGTGCTAGGATCAAAGGTGTGCGACACTGTGCCCAGCCTGTGGCTATATTTACCTGTATACACTAAATGCTGACAAAACCCACTCAGCTCTCTTTCTGTGACTTTTTGCTTTGTTTTGGCTGGTGGAGTGCTCAGGGTTCTCTAGAAGAACAGAACCAACAGAATGAATTGTAGTAAACAAAAAGGGAATTTATTGGATTGGCTCACAGCAGTCTCACAATAGCAGTCTGCAAGCCTGAGAGTCAAGGAACTAGTTACTGCTCAGTCCATCCACGTGGCTGGATCCCTCAGCAGTCCTAATCCAGTCCGGAGGGCCTAAAACTTCCTGGGGAGCCACTGGTGTTCAGTCCAGGTTGGAAGGCTGAGGAAGCTCCATTCCAACATCTACAACATACAACAAACACCAGCAGCCAGGTAGACAGGGAGGTAGGGGAGACAAAGATTTCTTTCCCTTTTATATAGCCTTAGGGTGAGGTCTTGTAACCCTTTCCCAGACTTGTTGACTCACTATCTCTGGAATTTCCCTCTTGCACTGCCCTCCCAGGAAAGAAAGTTTGTTTCTAGTTTTCCTGAGCCTCCTTTCATCCTGCCCCCTACTGAAAGGGCTGCCTTCCTATAAGCAACCTTAGAGACCCATCCAAGAGAATTAAAAAGGTCAAGTTGGCAACAAAACCTAACCATCACAAGTCCACCCCTTGTCAATTTGACATCACACCATATCTCCTTACATCATAATTTCCAAATGAAGACAGTAACTAGATCATAATTCTGTCCAACATGATATTACTATCCCATGTACAACTGTAAACACATAATTCTCTCCCTAACACAAGGCAAGGTCTCTTACCTGTGAGTTCTGTAAAATCAAAACAAGTTACATGCTTTTAATGTATAATGATACACAGTAAGTGTTTCCAACTATTATGATGCATTACAAGACTGGACCAATGCAAGCTCTACAACCATTAGGCAAACATCAAACATCTGCAGTTCCAGTCCAACATCACAACCAGTGACTGACAGTCTCTGGATTTTCCAATTCCACCCCTCCAGCTTGGCTGAGTAGCTGAGGAAAAACTTCCGTCCTGAGCCAACAGGGCTTCATGGTAGCCCTTGTACAGTCCTGGTATATCCAAAACATCTTCAGGTCTCCATTGCAAACCATGGCCCATCTTCCAATGGCTTCACTTGCCAATCAAGGACTTCACGCCCTGTTCCATATAGCATATCTCAGCAGTGGCTCCTGGAACCCTGTGTACTTCATGACCCACTCCATGTATGCATTCTTCATGCTTCCAAACGCAATATGAGGTATTCAGGACACAGCCATGTTGTTAATTCAAGGACGAAATAAATCGTGACCTTGAAGAGCAAGTTTCTTCTTTCAGCTATCTCAGTCCTAAAGAGTTTGCAGTCTATCCTTCAGTCCTTCCTGGGTGGAAACACCTCAGGCATCCTTTCCATTGGTTCACTGTAGAGCAGTTAGGCTATCTTCTTTAGGATTACTAAAGTGTTGACAAGAGCAGCTTCAGTAACCTAAAGCTAGTCTTTGCACCAGTAAATTAAACTTGCTTGAGTTTTTTCCAACCTTAAATCTTAAATTCTCAGTTCTAAGCTGGGCATGGTGGTGCACGCCTTTAATCCCAGCACTTGGGAGGCAGAGGTAGGAGGATTGCCGTGAGTTCAAGGCCAGCCTGAGACTACAGAGTGAATTCCAGGTCAGCCTGGGCTAGAGTGAGACCCTACCTCGAAAAACCAAAAAAAAAAAAATTTCAGTTCTACACCAATTAGCCAAACGCAACAGTCCATTTCTTAAATTCAACCTTGATCAAACTCTGGGCATGGGCAGTAGAGCGCAGCTCTTACCCACTTACTTCTTCCCACTCTGGAAGGCGTCTTCAATTGCAAGTACCAAGTCTATGTCCATTTCTGCAGCACAGAAGTTCAACATGGTCAGATTCATGTCAGCAATATCACCCCAGATCCTGGTGTGTGTGGTGTTGGTGATGGGTTT
>PVHP010027618.1:0-23729 GCA_004024765.1 Zapus hudsonius | reverse complement strand
AAAGGCTACTATGCTCTCATCCGGAAAGCTTAGCTCTCGGATATGCAGCCAGGCTGGGTCTGTGAGAGAATGGTGATGTTAGCAGAGGAAATAAAACCTTATTGCAGTTAGAATAAGTTAGGCTTTGATCTGCTTCTTATCTTGTGGCCTGCCTAGGGGCTTTGGAGTTTTCAGGATTGCTAAGATTTACAGGGGCCCCAGGAATTTGCCTCAACTTCCTTCAGAAGGAGACTGTCCCAGAGCCTGCCAGACTCAGCAGAAACCTTACTTCCTCCATGCCTCATTAGCAGAGTACTACATCCAGTGAGAATAGCCAGGGTCTGAGAACAGAAACTTGTCTTGTTCTAGGACTAGTCCAGGCATTTTAACACACATGTACACACATATGGGTACACACACACACATAAATATGAAAAGAAATTACAATCCATAAACACACAAACATTGCTTTGTTTTCCAAGCACAGTGCCAGGAGACAGAAGGTTAAATGAACCAATAAAATGTTTTCAATATGTTAAACATTTGCTATCAGAAGAAACATAAATATTCCCATTGTATCTTTATTCAGTCACAGTTAAACCAGATTCACTTATGTCATAAAATTGAATTGACCTAAATTTACATTTTATGATAACTTTTATTCTTGTATTATTAGTACTGTGAGAGCCTATACCCACCAAAAATGTTTGTCCAAATTGAAACTTTTATCTATATTTTGCAGAATTGATGAGCATAACCATCAGGACAGGATGAACAGACATTGGCCACGATCTGTTACTCTGTGTTTCATATGACTGCTGGCTGACATTTTGCTAAGTATTTACTAACTGAATATTCAAAGGACTGTGTCTTACAGATTAATGTAAAACTCTTACTGGGTTGTCTTTTATCACATAGTTGAGAAATAAGTTTCCAAAGCTTAATTGTCAGTGAAAGTAACTCTGCCAACCCTCATACTTGAATTCTGCTAGTTTTACCACTAGCCCAGAAAGTCTTTCTATTTTCACTTTCACAAAGAAGTCACCCTTGAAATGTCCTCACTAAGCAAACTTTGAGAATGACTGTTTCTCATTGGGTAAAACAATGACTCATCTTTTAAACCCATGTTTCAGCCACTGTCATAAATTTTTAATTATCCATTTCATAGCAATTTCAATAATTGAAAATCTTTTTTTTCTTTTAATTATTTATTTGTGTGTGTGTGTGTGTGTGTGTGTGTGTGTGTGTGTGTGTGTGTGTCTACTAGCATCTCTTGCCATGGCAATGAAATCCCTATCCAGCTTTATGTGGGTGCTGGGGAATTGAACCCAGGCCAACAGGCTTTGCAAACAAGTGCCTTTAGCCACTGAGTCATCTCCTCACCAGAAAATCTAACGTCTTTCTTTGTCAGTACATTTATGTCAAAAACAAGTTTACAGGCTCATTTTAAATTTGTTTGCAAATTAATTTTTCTGCTATAAAATCAACAGACATGTTCTTACAGAGGAGGCACTGTTGCTGAGTGACCTCCAGGCTCCTGCTGTGTATGGGACATAAGAAGACTGCTTTTCCATCCACCAGCATCATAGATTGCTGTCCATGTATATGCCTGTCTGTATGTTTTCCCATACATTGAAGTACTATATACTTGAAAAAAAATTTTTTCACTGTAAGTTTCTTGTTTAAAATTAGTGAACATCCCACCTACAAAAAGCTGGGAATTGCAGTGCGCACCTGTAACCCCAGTGATGAAGTGAGTGGAGACAGGAAAATCGCTGGGGCTCTTGGTCAGTCAGGGAGCTTCAGATTCAGGAAGAGACTCTGAGTCAGGGAAATAAGGCAGAAGAGAGATGAGAAAGATTCTAGACATCCTCCTTATCAGGCATTACTCTGGACTGGAGCTGAGGGTGACGGATCTGGGCAATCAGGTGTAAACTGGAGCCTTGGAGGAAGGTTGAAAAGGCCCTCACTCTGAGAACCTTGGTCCAATCCTTGGACACAAGACTTGTGCTGAAAAGCCTAATTCCAGCGTCCTTGGGTGGAGCCGCTCCCCCCTCCAGGCGAGCTGGAACGCTGATGAGCCCTGGATCTCGTTCCTAAAGCCCAGGGACCTCCTGCACAGGAGAAAACCCCTCATGTGCTCCTGTGCAGCTGCGGCCACCCATCACATGGCTGGAGTCACATCATTCCCACCACTAGACTTGACTACAGGAAGTTCCCCTTTCATCCAGGTCAGGAAACCCTGTCTATGCTAATAAGGCATGGCAAGCTACCTCACCCCTGCCAATCATTGGGTTAGGAACCCCCTCTATGTGAATACGACATCACAAGCTACCTCACCCCCAGCAGTCACCTTGTGACCCCTACCCCGGCACCTCCTTCTCCCTTCTGGATAAATGTCATTCTCCCCATCAAATAAATGAACTGTTCACTGAACCTGCCTCCTGAGAGGTCTGTCTTTGGTGTGTGTCCTTCCAGCTCTGTGGATAAACTGTGGTGTCAGTGCACAGCGACCCCCAAGGAGTTCAAGTACCCACACCTCTCTGCACGCACACACACACACACACACACACACACACACACACACACACACACACACAATCACATACTCCCTGTAAAATAGTCAACAAATGGCAATAACTAACTTGTTGATGTCTGTGTTTTCCATTTGAGGTAAAAAGACAAAGGCTAGCATTCATCTCACAGCAATCATTCCAGGATATCCGTGCATACTAGAAGGAACATTGTGAATTTATAGTCTCTACCTCGCCAGTTTCTTTTTAAGCTCAGCATTAATTTGGCTATAACTATTGCATAGAACTTCAGTATTGTTGGAATGTTCTTTTTCTTTTATTAATACATTTTAAGTTAGCAATCAAGCAGTTTTGACTTTATACAGTTGTGCTTTTTACTCTTAGGAAATATATCTTTTTTCCCTTTATTATATTTTCTCGCTTTTTGAAGCATTCATTTTAAATATTATCCAAACCGAATGATGGTTTATACAATTTTTTCAGGGTTTTATTCTAAAAAAAAAAGCAAGGGTCACATAAAATTAAAGCTATTCTTAAGTATCCCTCTAAAGATTAAGTATTTCTACTAGTTTTAGATGATGTATATCTACTAATAGCTCAATAGTACAGTCTGTGAAATTTTTCCCACCCCAGTTACAACTTAACTCTATAGCCTTTACAAATTTCTGATTCTACTAAAAAAAATTTTTAACCATTTTTCCTATTTTATTCATACCTAGCTTGTATTCCCCTTGAAAATGTAATTTTATTCTAGTTTGAATGTAGAAATAAAAAAAAAATGGAAACCTCGTCTGCAGTCCAGAGTTCTGAGATGTATTTAATGGCTGCTAACAGGATGGCAATAAAAGAAATTATATACTGTGAACAAAATGACTCTGGTGGCATTGAATGTACCATAACACACAAAATCCTGATTCCTGCTGTAGCATAAGAACTTTCCAGAGCTTGTTTTCCAGGAAGAGTGAACAGCTTTCAGCTCTGTCTCTTGCAGCTAGTGCCGTGAGTAAACATCGCAGTCTGCCCTTCCCCGAGTAGTATGCCCAGAACAACTGGTTGAGAATGAAATGTTAACACCACTTTATTTCTCAAGTATAAAAGTATCAAATTTTCTAATCAACAATTACACATTAAAAATGCAATACTTTCTGGGCTTACATAAAAGCAACAAAATAGTCACCAACAACAAATGAAATTTTTCTATTTGCATTAAATTGGCAAAGGCACTTTTTAAACCTCAGTATGAAATGATAACAGGCTCACAGGAGACCCTCTTATCGGTGGTGGGCACAGCACTGAAGAGAATGACCCCCCCCCAGTAACCATTAACTACCATCAGCTCCTCAAGGAGGGGTGCGGGTGTGTGCATTTGTGTGTAAGTGCAGGTGTACGTGTGCCATAATATGCATGTATGTGTGACAGAGGACTACCTAAGGTTCCAGCCCTCCCCTTACACCTTTGTTTGACAGGGTCTCTTGTTCACAAACAGGCTCATGGCCCATGAGATTTGGGGTGTGCCACCATGCCCAGTTGAGGATTATTATTTTTACCTTTTACTGGGATATAAAATTCACCTTCATGTCCAGCTCTGCGTGGGTTCCGGAGATCTAAACTCTGGTCATCACACTTGCATACAAGTATTCTACCCACTGAGCCGTCTTCCCAGCCCAAACATGGTAATGTCTTAATTATGAGTAGGGTGAATAAACTCACAGTTTGTTGTTTAAAATAAATAATAATTTAAACAGTGAAACCACCTGCTGTTATAGTTTAGCTGAATATAAATAGGCATATTCATAAGGTAAAAATAATAATCCTCAACTGGGCATGGTGGCACACGCCTTTAATTCCAGTAAAGATCAATGGAATGGGACATATAACTTACTGCTCCAGCCACAGTAGGCAGATAGGTAGGATTGAGTTCAAGGCCACCCTGAGACAACATAGTGAATTCCAAGTCACTTGGGCTATAGTGAGACCGACCATACCTTGAAAAACCAAAATAAATAAATAATATATCTTATTCTTTAGAAGGAAAAATTAAGCTAAAGTTCCAATTAGAATACTAAAGGATAAAAATAATTTGAAAATTTGAACAGAATAAATCATATTTCAAAATTTATTTTCTCTTTTCTATTTTATGCTCCTACAGACATTTTTTTTTTCAGAAAACACAAAAATATTTTGGTATTTAAGAGTTACCTTATGAGTACTGGAGAGATGGCTCCAAGGCACAGAGGACTTGAGGAGTCCTGAGGCCACCAGAGTTTGAATCTCCACATCTCACACAGCTAGGCATGGCCACACACGCCTGTAACCTTAATCCTGCAGGGGAACAGAGCTTCAAGAATCACCAGAGTTCTACAAGTTCCAAAGCCAATAGAGAAACACCAGCTCACACGGGGCGGAAGATCCATAGAGTGGGACATCCCACTTACTGCTCCGGCCATGGCAAGCAGGCATCCCTCTCCTGCTTCAGAATGTATGTGGTGCCATATCCTCTCTCTCTCTCTCTCTCTCTCTCTCTCTCTCTCTCTCTCTCTCTCTCTCTCTCTGACATTATCTTGTGATTTTTTTTGTCTTTCTATATAATATATAACATTTTCCCCTATAGTCAATAATCAATAGTGTCTATTTTTTAGTAAATTTTCTAAAATTCATCTTTAGATTTTTTTTGTCTCCTTCCCCTGGCTGCTACAGTTCAGAAATACAAGAAATACATGAAAGTTGGCATTGGCAGATCACTTCCCTATCACTCTGTAGCCCCAGGCTGGCCTCGAACTCACTGCCATCCTCCTACCTCTGCCTCTCAAGTGCTGGAATTAAAGGTGTGCACTACCACCCCTGACAAGAGGAAAATCCTTTATTATTGGTTAATCATTGAGCTAGACTGTGACTCACATAACATTACTGACCAATTGCAAAATCAAAAAGGAATCTTAACACCCTTCCTGTAGCCAATCCCACACAACCCATCTATTTCAAATAAAATCTTTGATTCAGGAAAAGCAATAAGATGACACCATTTGTCACACATAATTCATACTGTGTGTGACCTGATAATTGGGTGAGCACCTGTATAGCAGAAAGATTTTATTCAGAAGGAGGACACATGTATTTTTGTCTAGAAGAGAATTTCTAAGCTTGGAGCACTTATTGGGCTCATGTTCTTCTACAGAAGCTGTGAGCAAAGGTGATATCTACGCCCCCACACACACAGTGTTTACACATCAAAGAGATGGTGTGCAGGTCCTGAGAGAGATACTTCTAGAGTGAAAGGCCTTTGTAGTCTTCCAAAAGACTTGTAAACATTTCAAAGAGAGGAAAAAGAATTTACAATTATAAAATTTCTAAAGTAAATGTTCTGATAAAGAGGAAGGGAGGGCAATAATAAGTATGTCTTCACTGTTCTTACAAACTCTACAGAAAAGCTTTCCCTCTTAGGGGACGGGTCAATGGTACTTAGTACTATGTTTATTTAGCATCTTTGTTTTATTTATTTTTAATGCATGTGTATGTGTACGTGTTTGGCCTGTATATATATATATACATATTTTACAGCTACATATATATATGTATATTACATATTACATATATTAATATATATTACAGTTTCTATGGCTTTTAAATTTTATTTTTAAATTTCATTTTGTGTGTATGTGTGTGTGTGTGTGAACATGCATACATGTCAAGGCGTGTAAGTATACTTCAGAGGCCACCTTTTGGATTGTTTTGTCCTTTCCACCTCATTTGGCACAGGGGTTCTCTCTGGAATCTCTCTCACTGCTGTTATTCTTTGCTATTACTCATCACCAGCTTCAAGAAAATTCTTTCTCCACTTCTATGTCTCCCTCCATCAGCACATGCGATTACAGAAGCCCACTACAACTTCTGATTTTTAATGTAGGATATGATGATGGAACTGGGTACTCTGGCTTGAGGATTAAGCACTTTCACCAGCCCCAGGTTCTTTAAAAGTTTCTTGTTGTTGTATGGGGTCTTCGGAAATGGCTCAGTGGTGAAAATGCCTCTTCTTAATTATTTCAATGACATACCCATACAACATTCAAAAGCCTAAAAAAAATCTTCCTGTTTGTCTCCTTAAGTGAGGCCATTTCTCTTTGTCCTCATTGGAAACACAAGTAGCTGTCACTAAAAATTCCATAGCAGCAATCAAAGATGTGTGCATCAAGTTGCCTTTAACCACTGTTTAAAAACTTCATGAATGCTTATGCTAATTCTTAATTCATGTAAAAAATATTGCTTAATAGCAATGTTAAAAAATGAGATGGATTTTAAATAATTATCTGGTTGTATTATGTATTTTCCTCCTCTACTTCAGGTGGTCAATTTGTCCTAGATACCTACTAGCATAAACCACATTTACCCAACTCCCTGAACCTGTTCTTTGAACAACAGACAAAAAGCAGGACTCTAAAACAAAGCATCTTTTCTCTTGCCTTGTCTCAGCTCCAGCTTTTTCATTTTTAAAGCTGTTTCCAATTAAAGCCACTGTACTTTTTAAAAAATATTTTATTTATTTATTTGAGAGAGAGAGAGAGAGAATGGGCACGCCAGGGCCTCCAGCCACTGCAAATGAACTCCAGACACATGTGCCCTCTTGTGTATCTGGCTTTGCATGGGCACTAGGGAATCAAACTCAGGTCCTTCTGCGTTGCTGGCAAGCACCTTAACTGCTAAGCCATCTCTTCAGCCCGGCCACTATACTTTGATGCATGGCCAGTGTCTTACTCAGCCACACGTCACTGGAATGAATCTCCAAACCAGGCACAACTTTGGGGAGGGAAGAATTGATTGAAACTAACAGATCCAGGGGAAGTTAAGGAAAAAGGCTGGCCCCCTTTCACAGATTCAAGCAGAGACTGAGAGAGAAAAACCACCACCAGCACCTCAAGCAAGCAAACACACTCCAAACTATCAAACAAGAGGAAATCCAGGCCGGGTGTGGTGGGGCACGCCTTTAATCCCAGCACTCGGGAGGCCGAGGTAGGAGGATTGCCATGAGTTCAAGGCCAACCTGAGACTACATAGTGAATTCGAGGTCAGCCTGGGCTAGAGCGAGACCCTACCTCAAAAAAACAAAACAAAACAAAAAAAAAAGAGGAAATCCAGGCTTGAGCTCAGACTGCTTTTTGCATACGTATAGCTAGAATTCCAGCCCCACCCCAGAAACACCTTAGGGCTGAACTGCAGGATCTGGCCAAGGTGACACACCTCCTCCAGCCAGAACTGGCTGGAGACAATTAACAATTTAATAAACACAATTATAATAAATTCTATTGGGGGACATTATTCAAACTACCACAATCCACCCCTGGCCCCTAAGAGAATTATAACTATTTATATTATGTTTAGTCCAACTTTAAAGATCCCACAGTCTTATCTGAAAGTTAAGATTGTCTTTTTAACTTTAAATTTTGTAAAATCAAAACAAGTTATAAGCTTTTAACATATAATGGCACAGAGCAAACATTTCCAACTGCTATGAGGCATAACAAGGAAAGACTGGGCCAATGCAAACTCAACAAACATTAGCAAACATCCACATCTGCAGTTCAAGTCTCATAGCACAACCAGAGTCACCGGATTTTCTGATTCTGTCCCTGCAGCTTGGCTGAGTATCTGGGAAAACTTCCATCTCGAGCCAACAGCGCTTCATGGTAGACCTTGCACAGTCCTGGTATGTCCAAAACATCTTTGGGTCTCCATTGCAAACCACAGTCCACCTTCCAATGACTTCACTTGCCAACCAGGCCCTGTTCCAAATACCACATTTCAGCAGCGGTTCCTGGAACTGTGTGCACTTCACGACCCACTCAACACATGTATTCCTCATGGTTCCAAACGCAGTACCAGGTATGCAAGACACAGGTACGTTGTCAATTTAGGGACAAAATAAATGTGACCTTGAAGAGCAGATTTCTTTCTTTCAGCGATTTCCTTTTGTTATGGTTTGATCCAGGTGTCCCCCACAAACAAATGAATGTGTTCTCAGTGATCAATGCTCAACAGGAATTAAAACCTCACTAGAGCTGTGTTGTTGGGGCAGGCTTACAGGGGTTATAAGCTACCTTCCCCTTGCCAGTGTTTGGCACACCACCTGCCATTGTTTGCAGTGCTGTGGCAGAGGTGATGTCCATCTCTCTGCTCATGCCATCATTTTCCCTGCCAAGATGGAGTCTCCCCTCGAGTCCATAAGCCAAATAAACCCATTCTTCCACAAGTTGCTTTTGTTTGGGTTCTTTCTGTGCAGCAACTAAAAAGCTGACCACAACAGTTTTGGTACCAGGATGTAGGGTCATCTGTTGCTGCTGGAACCTGGTTCTGTGGCTTTGGACCTTTTGGAAGTGATCTGTAGGAGGAATATGGGAGGATTTGAAACCTTGTCCTAAGAGATGCCTCGCAGTGTTGTGAGAATAGCTTCATGGAAGAACTATGGACTGTGAGGTTTGGCTTACTAGGGTGAGAAAGAACTTGGTCATGACTGTGCCAGAAGCAGTTTGTGTGAGAGGCTTGCTGTGTTCTGCCTGCCTGTGTCCTGAGAACCTGTGCAGGGTTGTGTTACATAAAGATGGACTGGTGTGAGCAGAGGGAGATGGCACAGAAAGAAAGATCTTTGGGTCGAAACTGCTGCCCATTCACCTGCAATTGTTTGAGAGACTACAACCATTGAGAATGGGCCAGCTGGTCTGCATTGGAACAACAGGAAGAATGCAGACTCTTTGAAGTAAAGGGCCTGAATGCTTTGATCCCCCCTGGATTAACAAGTTGGTAGCCCACCTGGTTCTGTGGAATGGAGATTGGTTAGAAAGAGAGGGTCATTGTATTTGCAACACAGTTTTGTTTTTGAAAAATGGCCATCGGCGTGTGAAGCAGGTGTGCAAGGTTGCCTGCATGGAGCCCGATGGGGCCATGAGGATGAACTGTGGGTTGCAATGGAGACCCAAAGAATTCCAGGACTATGGATGGGTGCCAAGGCAAGCTGCCAGCACCAGATAAAGTTTTCCCAGACTGTGGGTAGCTGAGCTGGAGGGGTGGAATTGACTCTCCAAGAGACTTGTCATTGGTTAGAATCATTGAACTTGGAGTTAGAGATTGATGGTGCCCTGCTTGTTTTAAATCTTGTATCGGTTTATTCTGTTTTTGATGTGCCTCATATTTTGCAGTGTGAACGTTTTGTGCCGTTATGGGTTTATTTTTGGTATTAAGGCTCAATTGAAAGCTGTGGGGACTTAAGAGTTGAGCTGAACATATTATATTTACAGCATGTATGATTATTAGTTTGTGGGGGCCAGGGGTGAACTGTTATGGTTTGATCCAGGTGTCCCCCACAAACAAATGAATGTGTTCTCAGTGATCAATGCTCAGCTGATGGCAGTTCAGGAATTAAAACCTCGCTAGAGCTGTGTTGTTGGGGGGCAGGCTTATGGGGGTTATATGCTAGCTTCCCCTTGCCAGTGTTTGGCATACCTTCCTGCCATTGTTTGTGGTGCTATGGCAGAGGTGATGTCCACTTCTCTGCTCATGCCATCATTTTCCCTGCCAGGATGGAGTCTCCCCTTGAGTCCATAAGCCAAATAAACCCATTCTTCCACAAGCCGCTTTTGTTTGGGTTCTTTCTGTGCAGCAACTAAAAAGCTGACCACAACACCTTTCCAAAGTGTCTGCATAGTCCATCTTTCTGTCCTTCCTGGGTGGAAACACCTCAGGCATCTCTCCATTGTTTCAATGTAAAGTATTTGTGCCATAATCAAAAGCAGTATCTGGGCCAGTAAGTTAAACTTGCTTTGAGGTTTTTCCAACTTCAAATCTTAAATCTCAGTCCCATATCCATAGCCAAGCACACAGTCCATTTCTTAAATTCAGCCTTGGTCAAACTCTCTGGGCATGGGCAGTAGGACGCATCCACCTCGCCCAGGCACACACTTCTATTAAGGTTTTTGCAGTCTCTCCTTTCCCATAGAAAGTTCACAAGCCAAACCTCCAAATGCAATTCTCTCTGCCCTGAGAATTTCCAAATTCTCACCAGAATAGTCTATAAAATTTGGCTTACCACTCTGGAAGGCATCTTCAGTTGCAAGCACCAAGTACATGTCCATTCTTCCAGCACACAAGCTCCAGAAGATCAAAATCCACATGGTCAGATTCATCTCAGCAAATCACCCCACATTCTGGTACCAAATCTGTCATAGTCAGCCACATGTCACTGGGATGAATCTTCAAACCAGGCACAATTTTGGGGAGGAAAGTATTTACTGAAACTAACAGATCCAGGGGAAGCTAAGGAAAAAGGCTGGCCCCCTTTCACAGATCCAAGCACAGACTGAGAGAGAAAAACCACCACCAGCACCTCAAGCAAGCAAGCACACTCCAAACCTAGCAAAACAAGAGGAGCTCCAGCCTTGAGCTCAGACCGCTTTTTTCATATGTAAACCTTGAATTCCAGACCTACCCCAGAAACACCTTAGGGCTGAACCCTAGGATCTGGCCAAGGTGACACACCTCCTCCAGCCAGAACTGGCTGGAGACAATTAACAATTTAATAAACACAATTATAATAAATTCTATTGGGGGACATTATTCAAACTACCACAGCCAGCATCTCACAGATCAAACAACTTGAGACCTGACGCCATGTCCCAATTTTTAAAGCTGAAAGTACTAGCAGTCAGCATTTCATTTTAGTTAAGCATTGATTGTCCAGCAGAAAGATGGAAAGGAGTAATGATCTTTTCTTGATGTATAGGAAACCACTCCTCTATGTCATTATGTTCCTATTTTAAGTGACCTCATTAGTTCCCAAAGTCAGCAGTGGTAATGAAGAGAATTAGGCAGTCTTTATGCAGTAGTAATGAACAAATAAGACAAGCATGAAATAATTTAGAAGCCTTTTATTACGAGATCTAATGCAGCCCATCTACAGATAAACATGTTTATATGTGAGAGATAGGACATGAAAGTTGCTCACGATAAAGTTCTTTTAGATCCTTTGAAATCAATACAGTCTATAATTCTTTTAACCAACCAAAAGATTCAAAGAGGTGTTGTGCTCAATTATCAGGAAATTGAAAGGCTCATTTATTTCACTCAGTTAACATGTATTGAGCACTTTTATGCACTGGCTCTCTCAGTCGATACAATACTGAGCCAAACTGATCAAATCCTGGAGGAGGTGAAATTGTATGTTGGAAAATGGAGAAGAGAGAATAGGGAATGCTGGGTTCCAGGTTCAACTGAAACACAATGACCAGGATGGTCTCAATAGAAATAGAAGTAAAAAGCAAAGATCAGAAGGAGATGAGAGGGTGAACTTTATAGGCATCTGCACAGTGCTTTATGCAGAGGAATTGGCAAATAAGAGTGTCTGGACAGAGCTCTGTGCCAAGTTTGGCACAGGCAACAGCAGATGCCAATGTGGCTAGAGAAGAGTGAGGACACAGGAAAGAAGTGGGCAGCCATTGAAGGGCCTTCTAGGAGGTGGTCAGAACTTACAAAATAGAAAGCCACTGCAGGACCTTAACAAGCAAAGGATGGCATGACCTTTCACATGTTTTATGAGGACTTCTCTGCTGTGGTGAGAATTCAAACTAATATCTAAATGTATAACTTCTGTTTTGCCACTACATCTGGGGTATATGGTGCTGGAGATTAGCCTGGGGGTTTCTTACATGCTGGCAAGTACTCTGCCAACTGAGCTACATTCTCAGCCCATTGTGTGTGTGTGTGTGTGTGTGTGTGTGTGTGTGTGTGTGACTGTGTGTGACTGTGTGTGTCTCTCTGTGTGTGTCTGTGTATTTGTGTGTGTGTGTGTGTGTGTGTGTGTGTGTGTGTGTGTGTGTGTGTGTGTAGTATATTTAGTGGGGTGGCATAAGCACCTGTGTAGAGGACATCAGGTATCCTCCTCTGTTGCTTTGTTTCATTGAGATAGAGTCTCTCACTGTACCTGGATATCACTGTTTTTTACAATTATGCTGGCCCAATGATCCTCCCTGATTGATTCCTTATTTTAAAAGCAAAGATTCAGGGGTAAAGAATCAACAAAAACCAATTTTGAAAATACTAGAAAAAGGGCTAAGTCTCGATAACAACTAAACAAACAAAAAAAAATAGTAAATAACCACAAAGCTTTGGATGGAGATGGCTCAGTAGGAAAGAGCACTTGCTGTGAAAGCATCTGAATTCCATCCCAAGCACCATGTAAACATCAAGTCATGGTCATGCCTGCCTGTCACCATGTGGTCAAGGTGACAGAGACTTTGGGCTGGCATGCACATCTGTAATCCCAGTACTAAGGAGACCAAGTAAGGAAGATTGTACCTGGGATATAGTGAGACTCTCAAAGTAAACACAAGAACATAAGCCAGGGGTCTGGAAAAGTTTATGTTGCCCATGAAAATGAATGGCTTGTCCTTAGTGTAGAAAGTTGTGACCGTTCTCCTCATTTCACGGGAAACTAACAAATGGTGTTACAAGTTGGACCAGGCCCATCCCTTCTCCAGAACCCTGATACTCTTCTGACAGTTGTATACACAGGGGCCCAACTGGCCTGGATTAGAGCATCCTGATAACCCTGTGGAACAATAGGAATGGGTAAGTGGCAGGGGCTTATTATTGGCAGGTGTAGGTTGAACTATTTATTTATCATCCTACTTCTCCTAAGAGGGGAATCTGCTCCCTCTTGAGAACAAATAAACAGTATTCCATTAATTTAAAAAAGAAAAGCTTTGTCAATGACTTTCTCTAACAAAATATTGCACATAGCCATCAACATAAAATGAAAAATCCTAGCCAGAAATCAAGGCCTTATTCTTTCCCCTGTTAGAGACCATGGACTGTGACCAAACTTAATCTCTATTATTTTCCTTCTTGCTGTTAAAAGTTATTTCTTAACTCTTATTTCTCCAGGTTCAAATCATAGCCTGATTGAAGCAATCACATGAGGATTCAGAGCTAGAACTGAATGAGAAGTACTAGGCTACAAATCATTCAACTTCTCTCACTTCACTTCAACTTGCCCTTGGGTGCTGCTGTCTGCCTTGCAGAGTTCTAATCCCTAATACATAGCAAAGTACCACACTCTTTTATTTAGCCAAAGAATATTTACATCACTGAAAGTGATACAGGAATCTTGGGGTGTCTTGAGAGCTTGTGTCCAAATTGGATCATAGGTGGGCAAAAACTCAGAAGTTAGGGGACAGAAAACACCCCCATGTTAACTCACTCCTGAGTCAGTACTTCTAGATTCTTCTCTAATGAACTGACAAATGAAATGCACAGACTAGAGCATAACGTATAGAAGGATTTTTATTAAAGCTTAGAGCTGTAGGAGGGAGAGCTTTAAAGAAGGGGAGCTGAAGGGAAGGGGTGAATGCAGAGCTCTTGCCCAAGAAGAGGGGGGAACTGCAGAAAATGGGAAAGCCCAGCCCAAGATCTTGGAAAATGACTTTGATGTTAGCTGACTGAATAGGAGGCCAGTTTGGTCAGTTTGTTTCTGATTTTAGGTGTCTTGGAAAAGGGCTAATCCCTTCACATTTCTTCCTCTCCCAGGAAGAAAGAGATAAGAAAATACGCATTTGTTCACCTCCTCTGGTGAAGTTTTAGAAGATAGGAAAAAAGCCAGGTTCTCACTTGTGACATTTCTTACCCATATCAAAGTGAAATGACCTAAATTTCCCTACAGGCTCAAGGACAGTTCCCACATTCAGCCAAGAGAAAGTCATTTACTTTTGGGGCTGTGTCACCCCTAAGCTACCTCAAAAGGGAAACATATTAGCTGGTTCTCATAGAACAGATATGTAACCTTACTTACTGTGGAAGCCCAGAAAGAAAGGAGCATGAGTTCAACTGCTATGGAACGAGTTCAAGGCCAGCCTGAGCAACTAAGACAGAGGAAAGAGAAAGAAAGAAAGAAAGAAAGAAAGAAAGAAAGAAAGAAAGAAAGAAAGAAAGAAAGAAAGAAAGAAAGAAAGAAGAAAGAAAGAGAAAATCGAAGGAAGGAAGGAATAAAGAAAGGAAGAAAGGAGGAAAGGAAATAAAGAAAAAGAAGAAGGTTAGGAATGTTAGTGAGTGGGAGAGTACCTGCCTAACAAGTACCCTAGCTTCAATTCCAGTACTGCATTAAAAAAGAATAGAAGGAGGGAGGGAGGCAGAGAGAGAAGAGAGGAGAAGAAAGAAAGAAAGGAAGACAGGAGTTGAGGAGAATCACAGAAGGAATTGGAAAGAATGTGGCAAGGTTTTCAGAAGTCAGGAATCTCAGTGTTATTGTGGATGGAGGGAGTCAATGATTCCTAAGGATTATCTCCTCCAAATATACCTTGTGTATGGTGGAATATGGAAAGAAAGTAAATAGTTCACCCATACTATTTGGGGGCCAAAAGACAAGAAAACAAATGGAGCCCTATAGTTTCAAATGTCAATATCTTCCTTTGTTCATCTCCTCTGCTCTCTGGCCCTGCTGTGTCCTGGTATCTCCCTCTCTGTAGTCACTGAATTTTATACAGTGTAGATGAGAGAAGAGAAGATTCACAATCCAAACTGACTTCTGTGAAAGGGAAGGGTACACAGTCACAAGGCCTAAAACATCCAAAAATCACTGTCTCTTGGCTCTGGAAGGGAAGTGTCATAGTCAGCCACACACTGCTGGGATGAATCTTCAAACCAGGCATAATTTGGGGGAGGAAAGTATTTATTGAAACTACAGATTGAGGGGAAGTTCCATAACAGCGAAAGAGGCTGGCCCTCTTTCACAGGTCCAAGCAGAGAGAAAAACCCATCACCAACACCACACACACAGAACAGGGAATAGGTAGGAGAGTCAAAGAGAATTTCTTCTCCTTTATATAGGCTTAGGATGGGGTCTTGTAACCCTATCCCAGACTTAATGACTTCCTGAGTCTCTGGAATTACCCTCCTGCACTGCTCACACAGGAAAGGATGTTTACTTGCAGCTTCTTTGAGCTTCTTTACATCTTGGCCCTTGCTGAGAGGCTGCCTTCCTATAAACATCCTCAGAGACCCACCCAAGATTACTTGAAAGGTCAAGTTGACAACAAAACTTAACCATCACAGGAAGGGTACACAATCCCCAGGCACAAGGGCTAACACCCCTGAAAACCACACCCAGAAAACTCTCCTTCATCAGAGATTTGAAATGCTGATAGAATTTCTCTCTGAAATCACAAGACATAAGAGTCAACATTCAAACCACTTATTATAAAATTAGACTTCATGTTTTACCTCAGTCCATTAAATATACTTTAAAATATATTTTTAAAGTATATTTATATATTTTATTTTAAAGTATATTTATATATTTTAAAATATATTTTTAAAGCTCCAATACCCTGATTTTACTATGTGGGAGCAACTCAGGGATTTAGAACACTTGGGCTGTGTGCTCATGGGATAGGGGTTGGTTTAGTCACAGAGACAGGTGAAGTGAAAATCTCCATGAGAAGTGGAGTGTTGAAGGAAAAGTGTTGAGACATCTAGCATGGATATGGGCCATACCTGCCATGGAGCACTGGGAAGCAGAGTGAGTCACAGGTGCAAGCAACTCAGCTCAGCCTTGGAGCACAGCAAGGTTAAAATCAAGTGGGGAAACCTGAAGGAAAAAGATAGGAAACTCACTCACTTCCTCAACCTCCTTCCTGACCCCACCTCTCTCACACACAAACATCTGTAAGAGAAAGAGTTTAAGGACTGAGATTGGACTCAGGACAGTGGTGCTTCATACACAGCAGTAGGCAAGTGAAAGGCCCCACTGTTTTGAACAAAGCAACAATATGTAATTGAAAGAAAAGCTCATAGTAGAGCACATAAACACCCTCACCAGTGATAATTGGAACATTAAAAGAAGAAGCAGTGGAGGCCAATTAGAAGCCACAACATCAAGTAGCCAAACATCAGAGATACAGAAAATACAGGAAAAAAGAAAAAAACTTTTTTTAACCAAGAAAAAAAATCTCATCTTTTAATAGTATTATAATGAGAAATGTTAACATTAATTTTTGAAGAGATAAACATGTAAATCACAGCAGTTTGAAAGCTCAAGTTATGTTAGACACAATACAGAGTATGTGTGTGAAAACAGAAAGTAACAACAGGACCAAGTAGGCACTAAGTGTTTATAATATACACAAACTATTCAGGAGGTCTGAGGTGTTCAATCACCGACCCATTTTGACCTCCATTCTGACCTGACCCATTTTCTGTGAGATTAAATCACAAGTGCTCCTGAGGCTACTTGGTGACCTGCACTGTGGCCAGGGACTTGACCCCGACAGATTGCCTAATAGTGTATTTAGAGGTGGCCACACATCTGGGTATTTCCTGTACCACACCAACCATAAAGAGAAAGCTTATTTCAAAATCTAGGGACTATAGTCATATACCTCAGATAATTAGTTTTATCTTTGTTCCCTTTGTGATTTCTTCATTCTTCTATAAATATCTTTCTCTCTGAATGACATTGCTTAATTCTTATAGTGAGTCACGACCATAAGTTCACTGACAAGGAACTCCATTGGTTTTGACCTGTAAGATCCTCCATCATTTAACTGTCTGTTATACCTTTTCCTCTGTTCTTCTCACTTCTCTTCCTTCATTCTACCCCTCTCTCCTCTCTAGCTACCCCTCTTCTCCTTCACTCTCATTTTCTCCCTCCTGCCTTTATGGATTCTGCCCCTTCTACATAGTTTATTTTTTTAAAATATTTTTAAAAATATCTTTATTATCCATAATTAGATACATTGAGCAACTCAATGTATGATGATCAATGTTATGATGGTACCCCCAGTTCCCTCCACCCTGTCCCTGACCATAAAACGCTTATGAATCTCAACCCAAATGGTATTTAATGTATAAGGTCCAATGAGATGCTTATTTAGAAAAAGGCAGGGCCATAGAAATATTTTCTAAACTTAAGCCTCTGTTGTTTTGTCTACAAGAGTTGGAGGTAGCCTGATCATTATTCTCTTTGTGGTGCAACTATGTAGATATATACTGGCAGGTGTCTCTTTTTAATTATTTATTATACATATTTTCATTTGTTATTTTCTGCTAGCTGGATCACAATAAAAATGTAAAAAAATTACCTTTGGGTTCACTTTTTTTTTAACCATTTATCAAAACTATTTCTCTAAACATTTCTAAAAATCAGGAGACAGCTCATTGCAAGAAGTGCTTGCCACTGAAGCTGGAATACTCAAGTTTGATCCCCAGACCCCATGTAAGCTTCTGTAAGCCTAGCATGAGATGGGAGGCAGAGACAGGAGAATTTCCTGGAACTTCTTAGCAAGCACAGCAGAGGATGGCAGAGGCAGGATCCAGAGCCCTATCTCAAGTGAGATGCACAGGGGAATTCTGACCTGACAGCTATCCTCTGACCTTTGAGCTCTGACCTCCATTTGGGTGCTGTGGTATACTCCTACTGGCACTCACACATGAACACACACACACACACACACACACACACACACACACACACACAAATAAAATTTAAGAGAGATGACAGCTGCATGCACTAGTAACTTGAATATGGAGAATGTTTATTGGTTTCTTTTTTTATTTTTGACTCAGTTTCAACAGAACAATTTAGAGAACTTGACTAAAAATATTACAAGATCGTGTTTGACCAAAGTTTCCATAATACCTGTAAAACTGACTCAGACTGAGACAGTCTGCACACCACCAGGAAGCCAGGGTTCAGGACCTGCCCCTCACGTTCAGCAAAGTGTTTTCAATTTACTTTCCACATGGCTGGGACATGGCTTTTAACTGTTCAAGATAACTGTACTGGGTTAGGGGTGTGTCTTAATTGGTAGAGTGCTTGCTTAGTATGCAAAACACCCTGCTTGGAACATTCAAAAGTTCAAGGTCATCCTTGACTTCATAATGAATTTTAGACCAGCCTGAGCTCCATGACACTTTGACTTCAAAAAGCATTATAAATGATCATTTTAAAATTGAAGAAGAATATATGCCTCGTTCTCGTCAGTCCGTTGATAAATAAAACCATGTGCTAAAATGTAGATGGTTATATCCAAGCGCCATTGGTGTGTGTTTCCATGATAGCAGGATCTTCCCTCTGGTTTGTACATTTTGGAATTTCTTCCATCATCTCTGCAGTGAGTTCTAGGCAAAGGGAAGCACTGCTCCTAGGCATCTCGCTCATCTGGGAGTTATGAGCTTAGGTCAGTCTAGTGGCTGCGAGGGGTATCTATCTAGAGCTAAAACCTAGGTGCTAAAATTGATTGGTCAGGTATGAACCAATCAGCTGTCTCTCTGACTCACTTGGAAAAACTTAAAGTAACTTCCCTAGAAAAAACCCTTTCTTCCCCACATGTCAGACCAGCAGAAGCCTCTGAATCTCCCAGCCTTAGAAAGGTAAGGCCTTTCCCTACCCCATCCTAATGGCTGGGGTGGGGGAAGGCTCCAGATGTTTCCCACGTGAACCTCTCTTTCTCATGATGGGAGCCCTCTGTTACTTTTTTGTGCTGCTGCTTGTTTAGCTAAACAACATAAGTTCTGTTAAACTCTCCACGTGTTTTCCCCACACTGGTGGCTGGAAAACTCTGTTACTCCCCATGTTCCCTTAAATAATAAAGTCTGCCACTATACCTTCCTATCTAGTTGTCTATGATTTTAATTATTTAACTTTGTAGACAAGAATTCTGGTACTCCTCAAATTTTGGGGTGCATTGGAATTTTAGCTGGGTGTTATCTAAATTCTAACCCCAGCTCACCCCGCTATAGATGGTGTATTGTCCAGGAATACAATATTCTAGAAAATCTTTTTATAATTCTTTATTTCAATTTTCATAGCTCTTTGGGAACAGAAAATGAAGGTCCACACCAAGGTCTGAGAATCATTTTTAATTCCCATGTTTATTCTAATTTTAAACTTTGAGAGAATAAAAATCTTTTCTTTCTGATCCTTTCACTGGATAAAACAAGGCTGATCTTTTGGCCTTTGGGCTCCCAGGCAAGGGTGCCCTGAGGCAAAGGGTGTAGGACACCACCACTGCAAAAGAAAAAACCCCACAGCCTCTTCAGCGCAGCCTCTTTGGTGTGCTCAGCAGGTAACCGCCTTCATGGGACTATATAAACATCTCTATGAATGTAATTTTAAGAAAACTGACAAACCATATAATACTTATCAGTCAGTTTTCTTAAAATTACATTCATAGAGATGTTACATACAACAAAATGCCTAATTCTGCTGATACTAGAATATATGTTCTCTTCTATTAGATAAAAGTTAAGTCAATTTGGTATAATTTCCCTGAATTCTATAAAGGATGAGAAACTAAGTTCTATAGACAAATACGTGTTGGATGCCAGCTTTTCTATAAAAGCCAACTACATGTGCTAGCTCTCATGGACTAAACAATAGAAAAGACGCATGACAAAATGCTCAGCCTGATTCTGTCTCCAAAACAGAGCTCTTTTGGAGATAGACCCAGAAGCAGACATATTTCCCAATGCTTCCTCATAAACCAGACTGGCCCTCTGGTTAATTATGAATGTAAGGGAAATAATAATCACACAAGAAGATTTATACCTTCTTTATGGTGCTAAAGTCCATGATTATATGGGTAAACTGAGTCAAAAAGGAGAAAGACATAAGGTTTTTTTCATGTATTGCTCAATGGTTAGAGACATTGACTACTGTAAATGCTATATGTTTTCTACTTACTTATAAATAAAAAAAGGAAGATAATACCCCTAAAAGTGTTTTACTTATAAGTCTGTTAAGGATCAGGCTGTTCAATGGTTAGAGTTATCTATCAATGGTTATACTCATTTGACATTCTTAGGAAGAAAGGGATCTACTCCTAAATTTTGGTTAAGGCTCCAATTACAAATTTCTATATTAGATATAATTTCCAAAGGTGTTTGCATGGTAACTTTTAATAAGAAAATTAATTTTGGCTTCTGTCAAAAAGACTGGTCACAGCAAGATTTAGGAAAAGAATGACCACCACAAGTCAGTTTTAAGTACTAAATGATTCTCTAGCCTAACTATTTATAAAACAGAGTACAACTATTCTTTTGCTTGTGAAACCACCTAAACTGACCACTGCTGTCACTGGACTTGATCACTCCAGTTATAGTTTTTGGCTCAGTGACTCTTAACTCTAGTCCTAGCTAGATTACTCAACCCATGGTTTAAGGGAAAGGATATTTAAACAGGTTTAATCATTAGTCTTGCTTAGAATATAGAGCTGTTCTTAAGGAAATCAGATGATTGAGTTATTGAAAACACCTGATATCAATTTTTTCTCCCTTCTATGGCTACTTCCCTTTTCAATTCATGTCTCAACAATGGCTCTATAAAATGGGAATATGAGGAAATTTTGAAATGCTAGATGTGTTATGATGTGCTTAATAAGAAGGAATTTCAGTGGAAATTTAATGAAGGAAAATAAAGAATGGTATTTTTAGAAGGTACTAAGTAAAGAATGGTATTTTTAGAAGGTACTAAGTAAAGATCTCACCAACATCTGGTTCCCAAACAGGAACTTGAAGACTGGTAAGAGACCCCTCTGTGTTTTCTGTTCCCTCTTCTTCTTCCCCACCCGACTGGTTCATCTTGTCCATCATGGAAGCATGTACACTTTTACTTTTGGTTCATTTGGCTTGCCCAGCTTGTCCACATAAGGGGTGGCCACATAAGGGGCACATTCCCAGCATATGGCCAAGGCCTACAAACCTTGGAAGTCCCCCACTCCACAAACACCTTTCTCTCCTGCTTTTCTTTTCACTTTCCATCCTCCAGTGGGCTTCCTTCATGGCTGTGGGGCAACTGATGTCTTTTGCCTGGGGCTACTCTCCAGGATTGACTGAAGGCCCCTGGCCATCTGTTGGGGCCCCAACAGCCTGTCAGGGTGTGGACAGTCAGCACCCCCTTTGCTGTTCGGTGCCGCCTGTGTTCCTCACTTGCTGGCTTTTGCTTGGGGCTATTCCTGCTACAGGCAGTACGTCTGGAGGTGGCCCACCCTGGGGCTCTCCTCTGTGCTTTGTTCATCTTTTGAATCTCCCTGCTTTTCCCAGTTCTATCCTTGTTGGTTTGTCCATCTGAGACCCCAGGGGACTCCCCTGCTGATTGGGTGTGAATCATAACCAAGGTGAGTGAGATCCATTGGCCAATGGATAACGCAACAGGAAAATCACAGGACCCAGCATTCAAGGCACTGTACTATATGTTAAAAGGTCGGGCTTGGAGGTCTCTGAAAGAGACCACAACCCTAAGGTGGGCCCACATTTTTATGTAAAGATAAGATGTTAATGAGGCCTGTATTCTTAGTATCCTAGCAGCAGAGGTCATATATAAATAGTTAGGTTTACTTAAGTTTATTTAAGTTTAATTCAATAGACTTAATTTAAAATTAATTTACAAGGCCTTTTTCTTTGTATAACATTCATTGATACAGATATAAAAGTGAATTAAGCCTCATGGCATGTACAATATCTCTGATACTTATGGATCTGAAACAAAGGAATCTCCATTTTGGGTTATTCAAGGTCTTCTCCAACTATAAAACTGTTCTGCTATTTGATGTTTTTCAGCCATTCTGAACCAAAGGTTATTCCTCCTTGTCAGGAATCCAGGTCGAGGCCCTCTGGGGCTGGGAACAATGGATACTCAGGCAAGATAGAGGGTTTCCCCCAGGGGATACTAACAGCCTTTTGTTTAAAAGACACCAGTGACTCAAGAAGTTGATTTTTGCCATTTTATGATTTTGGGTTTTTGCCTCTCCTTTGGTTATGGTCTTGATACGGGTTGCTGATAATTAATATTTGTAAGCAATGCGGGGAGAGAGAGAGAGTTTTGGAATCCTCCCTTCCCACTCCTCCTACTCCAAGTTCTTGTCCTCTAATGCCAAAGAATTGTACACAGGGACAGAATTAAATTTTAATTACACATTTATTCTAATTTAGTAGATTAGGAAAAGGGGAGTTGGATGGGGAAATTTCCCTGTTATTATGTGGGAAGTCATAGAGTTTTCCTGCCACCAGTGTGGGGAAAACACGTGTCAGAGAGTTCACAGAGCTTATATTATTTAGTTAAATAAACAGCCCGAGAAAAGATAACAGAAAGCTCCCTTTATGAGAAAGGGAGGTTCATGAGAGAAATGTCTGGAGCCTGCCCCTGTAGGGGTACAGGCCTTACCTCACTGAGGCCTGGATCAGCAGTCCTTTTACTCCATTGCCATGTGGGGGAAGAGGGGCCTACTTCCTCTAGGGAAGCTAGTTTTAAGTCCTCCCCAGGGGAGTTAGAGGGACAGCTGATTGGTTCATATATGACCAATCAGTTTTAGCATCTAGCTAGTTGTAGCTCTAACTAGACACCTCCCATTCAAGGGGAGGGACTGGAAGGGGAAGGGTCGTCTCTACAGACATCTCAACGTCACAATCCCCCCTCTGAAGAAATAACCCTAACTGCTGTTAGGGTACTGGGGTATGAATTTTAGAAAAAAAAAGCATCAGAAAGTACATACATGTTTAAAAGAAATAAACGCACCAGAAGAAGTACATATATGTTTAAGAAACAAGAGTTAATACCATTTTGAACCTATTAAGAAGCAAGGCAAGCTTAAGAGTGGCAAGCTCTGACTGTGGAGGGGGTCAAAAGAGGAGCTTGGCAACCTTGTGTGGGGTCTCACTCCTAAACTCTCACATATTTCCCCTCTCTTGAGGACACCCTGACTGCTTTTGGGAATGGGGACGAAGAAGTCTTTCTCTCGTCTGTTTCCTGCTGAATAGGACACGAAGTTATTGCAGTTGGAGTTATCCCTCAGAGAGGGGAGTGTCCCTAGCTAAGGCCCAAGAGAGAGAGAGACCCCTTAGCCATATATCACATTGCCAAGGTTTTGTCCTGTCTCACATTGTGAGGCAGGAGGTGGGGTAGCTCCCCACAGAAGTGGGGAGTATTTCACATAGGGTGTCCAGTGGAGTTCAGTGGCTGGATTGTTGTCCACCGTGGAAACTCGAGATCTGCAGGGAGCCGGGACATCGCCATGGCAGGATGGCGCCCCCTCTCTTGCAGCTAAGTGGGAAACAACTCCACCTTAGGCAATGCTTTGAGAAACTGTCCCTAGCCAATCCCGTGGCGCCTGGAGGTGGCAAGCAGGAGCCAGCCAATCATGGGATGATCCGTGTCTCTTTTCCTATAAAAGCGGCTGATTCTTAGTG
>PVHP010027617.1:0-23736 GCA_004024765.1 Zapus hudsonius | reverse complement strand
ATTCATTTTCAAGCAGAAAGAGTGAGAGATGAGAGAGAGAGAGAGAGAGAGAGAGAGAGAGAGAGAGAGAGAGAATGTGCCAATGCACCAGGGCCACCACCTGTGGGTCTGGCTTATGTGGGTACTGGAGAACTGAACCCGGGGGCCTTAGGCACTGGAGGCAAGTGCCTTAACCACTGAACCATCTCTCCAGCCCAAGGCCTGTTAGTCTTGAATTAGTATATTCTAAAATATAAGTAATTTCTAAATGAACAGTATTCACAAAACTCTTTGTAGGGGAAAGCTAAAATAAAATTGATAATAAATAAGTCAGTCCATATGCTGGGTAAGTCTCAGAACAATTAGACTATGCCTGCCTTTGAGTTCTGCTTCTGCTCCTACTTATTTGTGTGATATTGAGCAAGCTACAGAGCCTCTCCAATGCCTCAGTTTCCCTATCCATATTAATAGCAGCTGCCTTGCAAATTTTTGGAGAGGACTTATGGGTAAATATATGAAATACACTTAGAAGAGTGGCTAGCACATGAATTCTCAGTATTAGTTCCATCACTATATTTGTAATAATCTAAACTTATGCCAGGTAGATGGAGAATTTTTAATAAATGACTTTGCTAAGTTATACCTCTGATACTATAAGAAAACTCCATCCCTCAAATATAACTAGTGGCGAGACTGAAAGGAGAAGCAGAGCCGAGGGGTAGAGCTGCTGGTAGAGTGCTTGCCTAGCATGCAGAAATCCTGGATTTAATTCCAAGAGCATCTCTACAAGGACCCAATTCCTCAGCACCCTGTAATCCCAGCTCTCAGGAGATAGAGACAGGAGGATCAAAAAGGCCAATCTCAGCTACATAGCATGTTCAAAGCCACCATGGCTACATGAGTTTATGTCTCAAAGAAATGGAAAAAGAAAGAGAGAGAAGAAAGGAAAGGAAATGGAGAATGAAGAAAGCAGAGAGGGAAGGAAAGAAAGAGAAGAAAGAAAAGGAGAAGAGAAAAGCAGAAATATAATTTGCCAGTTTTTCTTTTACCATTTGGAGAATTGAAAAAAAAATTCCTGAATAAGACCTATTACAAAACCAATGATGGGGCAGTTAAATAAGACACTGAAACAAGTAGAAGCAAGCCCCTCATTTCTGAGGACAGAATTAACCCCTTTTGCATTGTATAATTCATAATTTTGCCTTGTCACATTGTCTATTATATAAGGAAAATGTTCTGATAGGCTGTCACTGAAATTTGTTTTTAATGAAAACACCCCAGGATTAGCTACTATTCTTAGAAGACAGCTTTATTGTGAAATTATTCAAGTATAGTTTTTCCTCATAACAGATGTAGATAGGAGGTTAAGTTAAAAAAAAAGCTAACACCCTAGGGCTAAATGACAATAAATCACAGGTTTGAGAGGGATGGAAATGGTGAGGAGAGGCCATGGCTCATGGTTGTGAACAGAGGCCCCAGAATAAGGACCAACTGGAAGCCACTCGACCTTGCCAGCTCAGTTCCATTTGACTTGTCATTCAGACCCTGTCACTCTGCTACACAGAATTGGAGTCTGAGGAAAAAGGCATTAGGGAGGGAAAGGCTGCCCTACATCCAGGCAGTTACATTTATATTGCCCAGCCATGAAGTCGGAACTTTCCCTAAGAACCAACGGTTTTGAGAGCAGGAAGGGTCCATTTGTTGGGAAAGAATTGATAAGTGTTGGAAACTTGGAGGTTTAGAGTTGCATCATCTTTAGTTTCTCTCTGTATATTATTCTTCAATTGTGCATATGCTAAAAAGCTGAAGAAAAACTAAAAATGTTTATATAATAAACACTTTAGAAATGAATAGCCCACCAGCTTTGCCACTGTGTCCAGTCTTTTCATATCAAGACTGCGCTGTTTGTCAAAGGACTTTGTTTTTTCATTAGCTGAGGTGATAAATACCTTCAAGTGAAGTGGCTTGAGAATCTGTATTATTGACAGAAAAGAATGTGACCAGATACTAGAACATAAAGAAACTTCCTCTGAAAAAATAAACCCACTGATGGCTGCTGGAAGAAAGAGAGACCAGTAAGAGCCCAAACAGTGCTGGTAGTGTCTCTAGAAGAACTTCCAACATGAAGCCAGACATGTTATTCTCTTCAGTATGTGATCCACGCCTTTTGTCACACCTGTGACGCCAATGCTACCTAGTGAAAATCTTGCAGAAAGTTCTTGGTGTCTTGCAACAGGAACAGTTTTATTAACTTAGCAAATGTAGTTTTCTCATCTCTAAGAAGAAAAAAAAATCAAAGCCCATTTAAAACTCATGCAGTCAGGCTTAATTCGCTCTTCCATAGGGATCTGGTATGGTGCACGTGGGATTATCGACATGTGATGCATGTGTAGGCTCTTCCACCTTCCATGCATCTGCTTGGTCGGCTCATCGGGAAATGCTTACCTGATAATGAATTCTGGACTGGCATCTTTCACTATAGACAAAGGAGGCTGCCCTTGTGGGATTGGGGTCATGTAACTTAGCATCTCCAATCTGTTATGTGACGTGAAGAGCTGACCATCAAAGGAAAATTCTTTCAAGTCTAGTTTAACAAATAAATGAGATAAAGGGCAGCTAAATTCCACTCCAAGTCCACCTTCTACCTCTTAGGTATAGTAGTACCCCCAAGACCACATGAAGCAGGGACAGAATTATGTGAAATGAAGCAAGAGAGAATAGTCACCAGAACCTCTGGTAAGGGTCTTATTACCCTCTCCTCTCCCTCCAGAAGGGAATGTTAACAGCCTCATTACCATAGGTCGAGATATCAGCTATTATTTTGCCTATTTCATCGCTATGACTGCAGACCAGGGTCCCACTGCTCTGCTTCAGAATGGCCATGGTCATGTCACACGTAGTGGAAGTAGCTCTGCTATACTCCATCCCTTCCTTTGTTCCTTATACTCTTTCAACACCCTTTGATATGGTGTTTCTGCTGTGTGTACGGGGTGGAATGTTGGCTCCTTTTTTATTGGAGATGCATAGACTTTTAAAATGTATCTTTCTAGGAAAGCCACAAACACTATCACTTGTCATTTCCAAATCTTTGCATTTGTTCACTGAGATCAGGCTGGCTCCATGTGGCAGAAATCAATAGCCGTGCAGTTCTGGACAGTCAAAGGTGAACTGAAGGCCAGAAGTAGAAACACTTATCTGCTTTCACATAGCCTGAAGCTTGCACTGTTTTTCAGTTAGACTGGATGCCCAGGAAGCACCAGCTCTTGCCTCTGTCCCCCTCTCTTCTGTGTTACAGGTGTGGGCAACCATGCCTGCTTACTATGTGGTGCTGGGTACTGAATGATCTCCCACCCTCATCCTTGTTCAGAAAGAATTCATACCTCTGAGCCATCTCCCCCAGCCCTGCTAGTTTATCCTGATGGAAGAGGATTCCAGCCAGGTCTTCCTCTGTAATGTGTGAGATTTTTCATCCCCATTCACTCTCCTTATAAAGTCTCCACTTGTCAGTTAAATGATTAGTAAACAATAAAAAGCAATTTAAAGTGTAATGTGCCAGTATTCCATAGTGCTGTTTGAATAGTCTTTTTATCTCTCTCTTCTGTTTATTCTTCTGTATGTGTTCACTTGATTCATATTTGTCTCAGGAAAAAGTAAACTAGAGTCTTCTTTTTATATCTTCTGTCATCTAGACTGTGACCTCCTCAAGGATCTTCATCCATCCCTCCATCGCATTCTCAGGGATATAGTAAGCATACCCTGTAATAGCCTCTGAACGGAGTGCTGAACCCCAGGGAATTCTGAGTCAACTTTTCGAGAAAGACATTAAACAAATGACTCCATTCAATACTTCATTAGAATTAATTTAAAACTGTGAAAGTAACTTCAAGATACTATTTTGGGCCCTCTGTCATGTGACAGAAGGACGCTGAGATTATAGATGATGACGTGTGGGTGTAGGTGTCATGAAAAGGAAAATGTGTCTCTGGACTATAATATTCCCTATGTAGATGGACTACCACAAGTGGGGAGGAGGCTGGCAGAAGTGAGCCTGTGGTAGGAATATCCATTTTGCATGTTTGTATGAGATGGGTCTCAAGCTTCTATTTAGAATGTGAAACTGAAGAAGTGGGAAGCCACTAGAGGAAGGAAGTAGTCTACAGAGGCCCCCTCCCCATCTCTTTCATAATGTTCTGTATCCACTGTAGAGAATGTTTGGGGGGTAAGGATGAGGATGGAGATGAGGTAGGGCTGATGGGAGATGGGAAGAAGAGAGAGGTCACAAAAGAGTCAGAAATAACAAGAATCTTGTGAATTCTGGAAGGACTGAGGTAGCAGCAGATGAGCTCATCTCTTGGTTTGACAAATGGATGGTCTGGGAATGTTCCTGACAAGGAGCTCTGGGTGGATGGAGGAACTATTATGACATTTGGGGAGAGGACCTGGCATGAGAATACAGACCCTGAGCTTAACTATGGTAGCTGTGATATGTCCAGTGGATGGTGATGGGTGGTTGGAAATTGCCAGTGTTGGGATAATTTAGAAGGTTATGAGCAGGAGAATAGTCCATTTGTATGAATTTTTGAGGATTTCATTATTTCTAACCTGGAAAAGGTGGTCTGGTAAGTGAAGGGAAGGCTGAAACGAAGGAGATTTCATGCTGCCTAAGAAGCAGGCAAGAAGCCAGTGGCCATGCAGAAAAAGGGACCAAGGGAAGGAGATCACCCATTATCTACCACTACAGAGAATCCAATATCACCCATCATGGTGTCAGACGCAGGCACAGAGACAGGCTTAGTGCATAGCTACTGAATTCCCTGTGTCTCCTCCTCCACCCAGAGTTAAGAACAATCCAAGTACCCACAAGGCGAGCGTGCTGCTCCTTTTTACACAAACCCAGTTGTCAGCAAAGCTACGGGTGTCTCAGTTTTAGAATGATGACATCATATACTGCCCCCCAACACACACACTAGACAAGGTCAGCATTGACTTTAGAGGAACATGGGGTTATAACATCAAAATACTTGTGAGTCAAAATTATATCTAGATTAAGAAGCCCCTGTAGATTTCATCAGCAAGTTTCCTACTGCCGGCATCTCTCCGCTCAACTCTTTCATGATGATGTGTGCCATTGTTGCTAATGTGCTGGTGGTGTGGCAAGCAATGACAAGTTACTGGACTTAGAGGGCTCTAGGGACTCATGTAAGGGGACAGTGCTCCTTATTCCTGAGCAAGTAAAGGTGCTAACATAAAGCTAGTGAAGTCTATGGCACTTTAACTGTACATGAGGCTCATCTGTGGAGAGGAGGGCTTATTAGTGGTACATACCGGAGGATACTTTTATGTAGTCAGAAGACCAGGAGGGAAAACAACTTCCCTTCTCTTACAGATCCCCTAGAGATCAATTCCCTTGCTTATTAAAAGTAGAAAATATTCTGAGCCTGTTATTCTTAGTCCTTAAGTGTTAAAATCAAAATCAAATGATGTATGGCATAGCATGATGTTACTTGCTATATTCTTCTATCCGTGTTACCAAAATGAGTATAATCATTGTATGACTTTCTTTTTTCTTCTTTTACATGTCTCTTGCCTAAGCCAAGGATCTTGGTGGGGTTGGGGGAGGACATGTTCTCTGTGTGGGTAATGTCATTTGTTTTATTTTGCTTGGGATACAAGCTGAGTTAACCTCCTCGTTGGCCTCTTCCCCAGGAATTGATGCGCATACACGCGGTGGGTCATTATGCTGCTGCACCTGTGTAGTGTGAAGGTCAGTGTGCTTTTCTGATTATAAGAAACCATCCATGTCATTCCATTATATCCCCTCCACTCATAATGGAATGTGCCTCAGTCCAGAACCCATTGATACTGCTCAGACCAGAACTGTCTCCAATGCAATCCCAACATTGGAGATCCAATACCCACCCCTCCCACCACCTGCAACCCCAGAATCCAACTGTGCTCCATTTTGAGATGATGCTCTTTGCATGTCAAGTCCTTCTTTTGTGATGTGTATGTACTGTTGTCACAAGTGAATTTGCACTGGAATTAAATGCTCTATGAAGACCCCTTCGCAATTACAGCCATGAGCTCACTGGTCATGGCTAGTTACCTAAGAGTTGATGTAGACAATGGAAATATGCCTTGAGACAATAACAATGATTTCTCCTCCTCCTCACTCAGCGTCTTTAGGAGCAGCAATAGAATGGGGCCTTCTGTTCTTTTGTTCTTTTCTCTGAGTGGCTTTCCCTGGAAGATGCTTTCAGTCAGCTCCCCCTCAGACTTCCGGTCAAATCCCTTCCTCTTCCTGTTATTTCCTTGTGGTGGTGGCCCTGGTTTTCAAGAACCACAGCTTGATTCAGCCCATCACTGTGTGTCATGATTTGTGCTGCATGCTTCCCTGTTTGCTCATCTCCTGTACGGTGTGATTATTATTTATGTTTGATGTGTGAAGGAGCTGGGCCACCCAGACTGGAGTGACTACTCCAAAGTCTCCCAGTTGGTAAGTGAGAAGCAGGGCTTCCATGTGGTCTTAGCTGGAATCCTGAGCCACTGGCCCTTGGACTGCTCTAGAAACAGGTCCACAGCCAGTCATTAAGTGAGAATTTTGTTTAAGAAACAAATAGAAGCCGGGCGTGGTGGCGCACGTCTTTAATCCCAGCACTCCAGAGGCACAGGTAGGAGGATCGCTGTGAGTTCAAGGCCAGCCTGAGACTACAGAGTGAATTCCAGGTCAGCCTGGACTAGAGCAAGACCCTACTTCGGAAAACCAAAAAAAAAAAAAAAAAAGAAAGAAAGAAACAAATAGAAGCTCACAATGCACAGTTCTTTGGAAATGTACTGACCCTCAGCTAGTCCTTATAGGAAGGAGAGGAAAGCCCCATGTCCAATCAGTGTGTTGGTACTGTGAGGCTAGAGGAAGGAGAGGCCACACACACACCCCTTTCCTTCTGCCAGAGAGTATTGCTGTCAGCTCACAAACAGAAATGTTCTTTAGTAGTGAGTTCTGACATCCATAGAGAAGGAGCATATAATATGCTGGGTTCAGGAATCACTGAATGAGCATGGAGTTCTGTGCTGCAGCCCAGTGACCTTAGTGGCCCTGTTTCTTATCGAGAGTCTCCATTATATCTCCTCTGTGACAGCACCACATCAGAGCTCACTGGAGGCATTATTGTACTCAGCTCACTCCCAGTCTTTCCCTTTTGGAAAAAGCTGAACATGTGCTAAGAGAAAGTTTCTTCCATGGCATAGCACACCTACACCTGCCCTCAGGAACTCTGAGTTTGGTCTTTGCCTGGATAGGTATAGTAGTAAGTCTTTAAAACCACCAAATAGGTCCTCTGTGGTGTCCCCTTATCAGCAAAGATCAGGACAGAGGCACAGCTTCACTTGGGTACCTCTCCAGTGGGTCTACCTAAGGAATCCCAAAAGTGCATTGTAATAGTGTGGGAAGACAGGTGTGGATAAAAATGTTGGGAAGAAAGAATAAAACAAGAGGAGACAGGGGAATGTGGGCACTGAGTAAATTGGGGACCTTTAAGGTTTCCATTCTTATAGACTTTCAGGCCTTGTAGGACGATGAAAGGACCCAGGTCGATGGAGTGAAAGTGTCACAGGACCATCTGAGTATGGACTGACTGTAGATGAGAGGAGATAAAAGCAGCTGAGGATATAGATCTACAAGTTAACAGAATTACTATTACCAAAAATTATAAGCACAATTCTATTTCTCCATTAAGAGCCAGAAATCCAGTTCTGAAGCTGTTCACCAAATAGCACAATGGTGTTTGACCTGGTCTGAACCTGTTTTTGTAGATCTTATAAAGCAAAGGAAACATTAGAAGAATTATCAGAAATATATATTCAGCATTTAATCTCTCCATATTTAAAGACCCATAATCAGCAGAATTCTGTGACTTCCAAGAATTTCCCAGATTCTGTTAGGGTCCCAGGGAGTGAACAAGAAACAATGGGTCTCATCACCTCTACTAAGAGCCACAATCGCCCCTGATAAAATCAGCCCAAATATTTTTTAAATTTTATTTATTTGCATGAATGTATATGCATGTGTCATCGTCTCTTGATGCTGCAAATAAATGCCTGTTTGGCTTTATGTGGATGACTGGAGAATTGAACCCAGGACAGAAGGATTTGCAACCAAATTTCTTTAACCACTAAGCCATTTCTCCAGTGCAGTCTCAAATGTTTTATAGTGTCTTGACAAAGATTTGTCCTGGAATTTCAAACTTTATAGTCTCTGTCAGGAAATTGAGAAGTCTTGAGGGTCCAACTTACAGTTTCGGGTCAGCTATGTATGGTCTTGGAGATGGAAAAATTGTTTGATGTAGGAAGAACTCAGCCTGTTTCTCTTCCCATCTGCTAAACAAGTCTCTGAAGGGTGGTATTATAATTAAGAGTCCCTTCAAGGGGGCCAGGTTTCCTTATCTCACAGAGGGTATTCAGGCCAGTCTTGGGTGTCAAAGAGTATTATTGCCTTCCTTTTGAGACTGTGAGGGTCTATCTTGCCCCAGTTCTTTAAGAGGCAGGCCAGTGGGAAACCAGAAGGAATATTGGAGGTTTTATTCCCATCTAGACTAAAAAATACTTCTGATATCTTCATTCTTTAAAGTACATGGTCCCGTCCTAACTTAGCGAGCAAATAAATGCCAAGTGTTAAAGGGATAGGACCCTTCTCTTCTGGCATGGTTAGGTCATAGGTTTTTGTTGTCTAGATACAGAAAACCAGGGCGATCAATCACTCATCTCATGGGAGAAGGAATGGGTCTCCAATTGAGCTCAAATTATAATCTCAACCAATAGCTACCTAACATAAAGGTAACTGATTCACAATAATCTTTGTGATCTGTGTTCATAACTGTATGAGCAGATTAATACCAGTGAACTGAATTCTAACCTTAACTTGAATCTATTAACTTATTAAAAAGAGTTGAATCTGAATTTCATTCATGACATCATGTAACAAATTAAGAGTCCTGTTAAACATGGATACCACCTGTATTTTATAAGGGTTCTTTCAGGCTTTTTTTCTCTCACAAAGTTCTAAGAATTACATTCTTTCAAGAGATGACAGGGAAGATCTCCTTTGTTTTCTACCTTAGAGCATCCCCTTAAAGCCCCTTTCTTTATCTCTGCGAGTGGCCACAGAGTCAGACTTTTGTTGGTCACTCTTACTAATGCAGTCTGGTGTTATCGATATCCTGTCCACCCCTTCATTACCAGCAATGAAAGGGAGTAGAGTATACAGTTCAGAATTAGCCACTCCCTAACCCTTGTCATTCTACATCAACACCCTGTTACATAGATGACCTCTTCCTGTATTTTGTCTTGCTGATTTTAGCCTCTCTGTGTCAGAACCATGACACAGACAGGCTAAATCACTCTTTCAAAATTGTTCAAATCCCCACACCATTGATATACGGTATATTCCTTTTGCCATGATTATGGCTCTAAAAGCTGTCTCAGTCACACATTCATACAGTTAACCCCTAAAAGTGTGTTAGTTACTAAGCAGAATTAACAAGAAAAAAAAAAAAAAAACCTGAAGTACCGAACCTTATAATGTCAGGGATGTCAAATAGTTTTGAGTAACTACATGAGACAGGAAAGGTGTCAACGTCCTTGTGGGTTGAAGCTGTAATATTCTAGGATGTAAGCACTTAACACTCAGATGAATTCCTCATTTAAATTGGTTGGGCTGTGTCGTAGTCAGCCACACGCTGCTGGGATGAATCTCCAAACCAGGCACAATTTGGGGAGGAAAGTATTTATTGAAGGAACAGACACAGGGGAAGTTAAGGAAAAAAGGCTGGCCCCCTTGTACTGAAACAAGCAGAGAGAGAGAGTTAACCCACCAACACCTCAAGCAATCACACTCCACACTAGCAAAACAAGAGGAACTCCAGGCTGGAGCTCAGACGGCTTTTTGCATATGTATGGCTAGAATTCCAGACCCACCCCAGAAACACCTTAGGGCTGAACCCTAGAATCTGGCCAAGGTGACACACCTCCTCCAGCCAGAACTGGCTGGAAATAATTTAAAATTATAATAATCGTTTGAATCTATTAGGGGGACATTATTCAAACTATCACAGGCTGCCTGGATTAAAACAAAACAATATAAACAAAAGCCATGTGAGACAGAGAGAACAAAACTGTAGAGTAAGTGTAAAGCATCCTGTTTCATCTAAGAAAAGCAGAATAGAAAACCTCAAGCAGAGATGACAGTCACTAGCAAGCATCTCTAGACATTAAGAAATCCTCTTAGCTCCCAGAGGACAGACACTAAGACCTATCAAATAAAATTGCTCCTTCAGCCTCCTGACCACTTAGGATCCTCCTTCCTTCATTTGTGCTTGGTTGCTGAGGGTTGCAACCACTGTGCCCTGTCATTGCATGTGGGGTCTGGCTGTTGTGCAGGGCCACTTCGTCTCTATGAAATTTGTCAAACATGCTGCAGGAATCTATGCCCCAAAACTTTCCTTCAGGCACAAACTCAGCACAACAATTTTAACTCAGGTTTGGGTTGCCACGTTCATCTCAAACCCCTAGGTGTCTTGTCTTTCATGACCAAGGTACATATTTCATATGACATATGTCATTATCCTGACAGTCAGTCAAGTTTTCACAGCTGCACAGCCTAGTGTCTGTGGTGAGAGTCTGGGGCTTCTTTCTCACATGAACTTTATTTCCTTGTGATCTTTTCTTTCTCTTGCTGGGCTGGCCACCACAGATTTTATTGATATGAGGCTAAAACCTTCCCCACATGCTCTCTCCACACTAGTGGCTGGAGATCTCTGTAACTTCTCATTCTGTTTAAATAGTCTCCCACTAGATTTTATCCTCTGGTGGTCTGTAATTTTTATTCTTTAATTTTATAGGCAATTATATATATTATATATATAATTATGTAATATATAATATATATATTATATAATATATAATATATATTATATATTATATATAGGAATTAGCTGGGAACCGTAACTTTCTGGGAACCCCAGAACCTCCATTACACTACCTTTGCCTCCAGAGTACTGGAATTAAAGGCATGGACACACCCAGCTCATCTCTTTTTCTTTTGTGTTATTTTTTTTTTTTACCTCAGCATATAAGCATGCTAAACCACAGAGTTAAGAAGTCACTGTTTAAATCTTTGAACACCAGGAGCAGTGAACTAGCAGGATCACTCCTCAGATGAGAATAGTTGTCTGTGAAGGAAAGGCTGCACTGCAGAGCAGAAATAATCATCTCCTGAAAACCAGTCTGTTTCTTCGAGCAATAAGGACATCTTAGACCATCTTGCAAAACCAGAACTGAGACAAGATCAGGCAGATAATCCCCTGACCAACAATTAAACTCTGTTTCAATTTTTTCGTATTTGAATTTAAAACTCATTTGAGTACACCAAAGATGGACCAGGAGAAAGGTGACTAGATTTAATCTACCTTCCTAAAGTGGTGTTGCAGTTTCATAGAGAAGCTGAAGGAGAAGCCAGAATATATACATATGTTAATTTAACTGTGAAATAAGCTGTCAGAACTGTGTGAAATCTCTCCCAGCAAGGAAAGTTTCTACTCTCTCCCAGGGCTTTTAGATTTTTTTTCCCCCAACATGGGATTTCTGGGGAAATTTTTTACTCTTTGGGCTCTTCTGTTTCACTAATGTGATAGTTAGAAGGAGAGGCACAAGTGTGTCTCTTTAGAATACCTACTCTCATGCCAAGGTTTGAGTTCACCATAGGATCACAGTTACAGCAGGACTGACAAAAACATCTGACAACAAACTAGGAATCATTCAAGTGACTTATTTATGCTTTTTGGCTTCTGGAATGTTCCTCAGCAGGATGGTTGCTCATCTCTAAGAGCTGTCCAAATGAGGGGAATTCTACCACCACTGGTTCTCAACAGAGTTCTTCTCAAGCTGAGGTAGGAGTCAGTGGCTGCAGTAAAGTAAGGGATAGGGTCCAGGATGAAATACAAGCCAGTCACGTAACCAGTTATAAGCCAGCAATGTAGTCTAAGAATAAAAAGGGAAAAGAGCTCAGTCTATACCTTTCAGAATAAACACAACCAATTGGGAGAGGGAATATAAAGATGTCTACAATGCAAATTGTCCTTCTGAATGAGTGAGCAACATGTGATCAGCTTTCTAGTTAGGATTAGGGGACATGCACAGGGCATGTAGGCTCCTTGCTGGCCGGAAATGTCCACTATCTCAGACTCTGTCCAGTTCTTGCAATAAGTACCATGAAAGTAAACTGGATAGCTCATTGACAATCTGTCTCTCTCTCATTGTCCCTCTCACTTCTATCTTCTTTCATTTGCTCACTTCTTTCCCAGCTGGGAAACAATAAAAGCAGTGCTAACAAAAAAATGAATAGTTTTAAATGCCTACATTAAGAAATTAGATAAGTCACAGAAAACAATTTAATGATTCAGAAAATCATAAGAACATACCTTAAAGAACATATACTCCACTAAGTTTGAAAATCTGAAAGAAATGTATGATTTTTCTAGATATATATGACCTACTAAAACTAAAGCAAGATGAAGTATACCATTTAAACAGGACTAAAACACACTAATATCAAAGCAGTTATAAAAATATCTCCCAACTAAAAAAATATCCAGGCCCAGATGGATTCACCAGTGAATTCTACCAGACCTTCACAGAAGAACTAACATCAATGCTTCTCAAACTTTTCCATAAAATAGAAAAGGAAGGAATACTGCCAAACTCCTTCTATGAAACCAGCATTACCCTGATATCAAAACCAGACAAAAACAGAACAACAAAAGAAAATTGCAGACCAATCTCACACTTGAAAATAGATGCAAGAATTCTCAACAAAATACTGGCAAACAGAATACAAGAAAACATCAAAAAGACCATTCACCCCAACCAAATAGGTTTTATCCCAGAGATGCAGGAATGGTTCAACATGCACAAATCAATAAATGTAATACAGCATATAAATGGACTGAAGGAAAAATCACATGACCATCTCAATAAATGCAGAAAAAGTATTTTAACCAAATCCAACATCTCCTCATTATAAAAGTTCTAAAGCAACTGGGAATAGAAAGATCATATCTCAACATAATAAAGGCTATTCATGGCAAACATATAGCCAACATTATACTAAGTGGGGAAAACTTGAAGCATTTTCACTAAAACCAGGAACAAGACATGGGTGTCCACTGACTTCTCTTTTATTTAATATAGACCTGGAAGTCTTAGCTATAGCAACAAGGCAAGAGGCACAAAGAAAAATGATACAAACTGGAAAGGAAGAGATCAAATTATCATTATTTGCAGATGATATGATTGCATACCTTATGAACCTTAAGACTCTATCAGCAAACTGTTAGAGCTGAAAAACACTTTTAGCAACTTAGCAGGATACAAAATCAACACACAGACATCAGTAGCCTTCCCACATACTAATGACAAACAGGCTGAGGTTGAGGTCAGGGAAATACTCCCATTCACAATTGCCTCAAAAAAAAATAAAATAAAATAAAGTACCTTGGAATAAACCTCACCCAGGAAGTGAAGGATTTCTACAATGAAAACTTTAACATATTCAAGAGAGAAATTGCAGAAGACACTAGGAAATGGAAAGATATTCCATGTTCTTGGGTTAAAATAATCAATATTGTGAAAATGTCAATTTTACCAAAAGTAATCTACACATTTAATGCAATCCCCATCAAAATTCCATTGTCATTTTTTGCCAAATTAGAAAAAAAAATCCTAAAGTTCATGTGGAAGCACAAAAAACCTTGAATAGCCAAAATAATTCTGCGCAACAGAAATAAAACTAGCGGTATCGCCATACCTATTTTAAGATATATTATAGAGCCATAGTAACAAAAACAGCATGGTACTGGCACAGAAACAGACATATAGATTAATGGAACAGAATAGAGGACCCAGGCAGATACCAGTCATCTGATTTTCGACAAAAATGCCAGAAATATTTGTTGGAGAAAAGACAGCCTCTTTAATAAATGGGAATGGGACAAGTAGATATCTATATATAGAAGGATGAAAATCAAGTCTTATCTCTGTCCATGCACAAGAATCAAGTCCAAATGGACCAAAGTCCTTAACACCAGACCTGAAACTCTGAAACTGGTGGAGGAAAAAACAGGAGAAACAACTCAACATATTGGCATAGGTATTACCTTTTAATTAACTCTGTAAGGCAATTTCAAAAGCAAGATTAAAATTTGGCATTTTTGTTTACCTATTAAAACATCTGTCTGTCATTATAGTAAACATGAATAAGCACTTTCTTTTTAAAGCCAAGCACACAGAAATGAGTTAGTTTAAATACCTTGTAAACATGTTTCTAGTAATTTAACCTCTAGTTATTTAACATCATCTTAAAATGCATCCACGCACATTTTGAAAGCAGAACTTTAATTCCCTTAGACTTACCTATGTTGGTTTTGAACATAAAACCACATTAAGACAGACTAAATGAAGAGACCATGACTATATGACAGTCATTGGCCACCTCAGACATATGACAATGTACATGCAATGTGATTAAAAGGAAGAGAGACATCTTTTTCTATTAAAAATATTTTCATTTTTTATGAGGGGGAGGGAAGGCGATAGAAGGGGTATGACTGCACCAGGGCCTCTCACCTCTGCACATAAACTCCAAACGAATGTGCCATGTGCATCTGGCCTTACACGGGTAAAGGGGAATCTAACCCTGGCCCACAGACTGTGCTAGGGAGCACATTTAACTGTTCAGCCATATATCCACCCTCTATCTTTTTTCTTTAAAAGTTTAGTTATGCTACAAGCTGAGAGCAATTTGTGGTAATTTGATATTTTTATTTATGAGTATTCACTTATAAGACAGTATTATCATAGCAGCAATGTAGATAACACCCTGAGCTGTAGACTCAATAATTGTGCACCATTTAGATCTGTCATGTCGGTATTAAAGTCAAATCACCAGCTTGATTATTTCCTTCATAGCATTAACCAATCTTTAATCTAAAATCTGTATTTAAAAATTATTTATTTACTTATTTATTTGTAATTACAAAGAGAAAGAGAGAGAGAGAAAGAGAGAGAGAGAGAGAGAGAGAGAGAGAGAGAGAGAGAGAGAGAGAGAATGGGCATGCCAGGGCCTCTTAAAGCTGTAAATAAACTCCACCTGCATGCCTGCATGTACCATTTTGTGGGTCTGGCTTTATGTGGGTACTGGGGAATCAAACCCAGGCCACAAGGCCTTGCAAACAGGCACCTTAACTGCTGGGCCATATCTCCAGCCCCTAAAATCTCTAATTTTCAAGGTATCATTATTCTTTAAAAGTTTACATCTTAAAGACAGGGCAACTACAGCTGTTTGAATTTAGAAGTGACATTGGTTCCCTTGCCCCTGGAAAGACTGGCTCCTTATCCAAGCCTCAGGCTTGGTCAATTTCCTGAACAGCAGATAGGAATTACCTAGTGCTGGAAACAGAAGTTGGAGTGGGAGGAAAGGACTGGCACCTTTCCTAAAGTCTAACAGTGGCCATTGATTTTTATGTCACCTGAGCCCCAAGAGTTAATACCACCAAAAGTTGAGAAAGTCTCTCTGTTGCTCTCAAACTTTATGTCTAAACTATCAATTAGGCTGGGTATGGTGGCACATGCCTTTAATCCCAGCGCTCTGAAGGCTGAGGTAGGAGGATCACTGTGAGTTCGAGGACAGATTAGGCTAGAATGAGACTTTACCTCAAAATAAAACAAAAACAAACAAAGAGGAAAAAAACATCAAGTATAGCTATGCACATGGAACCTGGGCATTTACACATTGGAAGATGTCTGGGATGATTTCTGTGTTGAGAATCAGCCTTGGTTGAGAGCCTCTGAGTAAAAGTACTGGGAATTAAGCCTCCATGTGTTTGTGAATAAGAGAATGAAAAAGGAATTGGTACTATGGATCTTTCCACCACAAAGACAAGTAGCTCCTAGCTATTTCCTGGCTCTCTGAAGCCTACTACAGGTCCTCAGAAACGCAGAGCAAAACAATGAGTCTTATGTCTCACAACAACTAGCTTCTCTGTTTGGGATCTCTTAGGATATCCATGCGTGTTTGGTGGGCCAAGAAGACCGGGATGAGTACTAAGATATACAGGATCCCTTGCCACAAGGACTAATACAGACAGCCCACGAAGGACGATATACAACTGATCAGGGATGGGGAGGGGGGGAATTGGGGAATTCGGGATAACAACGCATGGTTTGCCCACTAAATAATGTAACTCATTATGGACAATAAATATATATTAAAAAATATCTTTATTGTCTATAATTAAGATAATTGTATGAACAAATCTTATGGTGGAGCGAAATCTCCCCATTTCCCTCTTCTCTGTCCCCAACCCACCGGGGTCCCTCCTCGGTGGCATACTGGATCAGTCCATGCTTGCTTTGTCCAGGGAAGTAACAATGTCTATGACTTTGCAGGCTACAGCCCTGTGGACCTTGGGAGCAAACACAGTGTTCAGGGACTGTGTCTTGAAACAGGCATCAGTCTGAGGCTGAAGGGCACCCACAAGGATTTCTAAATTCTTCTATCCTTACAAAAATATTTGGGCCGTGCACATTGATAATAACAGAAGAAGCGATGGTTTATTAAGGAAGAAAAGCACGTCTGGGATTGGAAGTGGTTCAGAGCTGGAGGTCACAGATCTCTCAGTGTCCCAGTGCTGGGAATTTTGTGTCATTTCTTCAGGTAATTTAAATATCACACACCTTTTCTGCCCACGCCTATTGTGCTAGTGTGATGGGCTGGGGGAAGTATGTTCCTGTTTTTCTTTGCCATTGGTTTCTTTCATGTGCTAAACTTGATACCTCTCCAATTTGCCTGTCCATCTAATTCCCCTATCTCACCTCACTTGGCTCAATCATTAGATATAGGTCCCTAAAAAGCCTTCCTCAGAATTGAGCTCCATCTCTGTAATACTCACCAAGCAAGGTCAGTTCTTCCCGACTTTGCAATATGGGTCAGAGCCAGCTAGTCAGGAGCAACAGGGATAAAGAGTTGGCTTGATATTTGTTCTGCATTTGATAGCATTGGAAGAAAGTGGATTAAGACAAGGGCCATACAACTTCCCGTGTATAAAGTGAAGCCCAAAGGGATTGTGTTATCAAAGTTCACCCAGAGGAAGTGAGGCCCAAACAAGAAGCTCTGAACTCCATTCTGATCCAAGAATTGGGGTGTCTTTCTCCTCTCTTGCTTGGATCCTAATCCAGGAGTAAAGGTGCCACACTTTCATGGATACACAACACTTCCACTGAATCCATAGCGTCCAGGTTTTTGTCTTATGAACTCAATGAATAAAATCTACAGACCATGGAAGGCAAAGTTTAGAAAGATTTTATTATAGGGGTTATTGAGTATATAGCATTTAAGAGAAGGAAATAGGACCTGATAGCAAGTTCTAGTCCAAGAGGAGGCAGGAGTGGGGTTCCCAGAAATGGGAAACTCCACCTAGAGACCCAGATTGGGGCATTTAAGAGCTTACAAGAAGGAAAGGACAACAAATTCCTGTAAAACAGGAGGGGTCCTGAGCAGGTCATCTGCTGGGTGACTCTTCATGGCCTGGATGGGGGCTGAAGAAACCAGCCCTGACCCCATATTTAATCCTCCAGGCAGGGGATTCTTCTTCTCTCCTAGAAAAGGGCAACTCCTTTAGGGAAGAGATCTGTGAAGGGTTTCAGTCTATGGAGGGAATTCCCTCAGGCAAAAGAAAGAAAGAAAGGCCAGAACCTTTTGACATTTCTGAACTCTTTCAAAGGGAAATGACCCAGTTTCCACTCTCACAAGCTCAAAAACATTCCTCACTTTTACTTTCAGGGGCCCTGTTACCCCTAAACTGCCTCAACTCCCCTGCACATTGGTTATAACTGTGTCCACTTGTCTGACTAAATCATAAAGAAAATCTGGGACTCTGTAACTTTTGTGTTCTCATTTCAATTTTGGAAACTGAAAATGATGCCAGGATTTCCTTCCCACATGCCCTCAGACTGGACTGAGCCTTCTTCTACAAGGCATTATATAGTTATGGATCCTCAGACACGATTACCATAAACATCACTTTATCTCTGTCATGCTTTTGAGTGACAATATCTTCTGGACACAAACTAACCAAATCCTCAGAAGCTTTTAGTCTAATCCCATTATTTGTCATTTTGACACCAATAAAGAACATTCCATTATTAATTCTCTACACTTCTCGACTTGGGACTTCAATTGAAAAGATGACTGCTCTCTTTTCCCATCTCAGCTCCTTCCTGTCTTCCTTCTCCTCCTCCTCTCTCTTCGTCCTCACTCTTCTTTCTCTCCCCCTTCTCCTGTCCTGTTTCCATCCTCCTTCCCCTCTCCATCTTCCTTCTGATGCATTCCCCATTGTTTCGAGTGCTGCTGTCCTAGGCCTCTATATTACAATAACTTCTGAAGAGATAGGTGATGAATGTCTCTACATATGAAGTCACACTCTAAGCCCTGTTGTTAGGGACTGCCCCACCTCAACTTTCCCAGAGCAGAATAAACAACAGTATGGCCCAGCACTTCCATCAGGGAGTGGACTCATGCCCTTGGCAGGACCAAGGAGCCATCATGAGGAGACAATAACCTTGGTGAGTCTTTAAGGGCCTTTGGCCCTCAGTCCAGCCCTTTCCCAGCCCCTCCCCCATAGTTTGATCTGGAACCAAGAGCAGCTAAAAACTGGCTGGAGAGTTTTGTGGCTGCCTCCCTCCTGAGTAACTTTGCCATGACTGTTCTCCAACCAGGAAGCAACAATCTCAGCAAAGGAATAAAACTGCTCTGCTAACTTGCTCACAGCCCATCCTAGCAACTGTTCTGGAGTGTCATCCTGACACCCCGACTTTTGGGTTAACCATGCCCACCAGCAGGACCGGAGCTGCTGGCTCAAAACAAAGCCATGGCTACTGAGCAACTTCTGAGGCTGCTCTTTAAGGAAGTGCTCTTGTTTCAGAAATAATCTAAGCCTGGACTCTGATTAAAGTTATGTGTATATTTTCGCACTGAAAGGGAGAAACCGAGAAGGGTAGAGGAGGTGAGTTCTGGGTGGAATTCATAAATTGCCTTGAATGCCAACATGTGCATGACATGCCTATTTCCTCCAGGCACACGTGGCAAGAAGCGTGTGTGTAGCTAACTCTTGGAGCTTTGCTTAAGGGCTGGGAGCGAAGGAGCCCCAGCTCTATCCACAGCCACACTTGATACTCTTTATACTGTTTGGTTTAGAGCACAAATATTTTCAAATTTTTCTTTTTCAGCAAGAACCAAAAGTTTCTTAGCATGCTTTTGTAGTGTTTATTTTTATTTTTGGTTTGTTTTCCCCTTCTAGTCATGCACACTGTGCAGAATTCTTTTTTTTTTGTTTTTTGAGGTAGGGTCTCGCTCTAGCCCAGGCTGACCTGGAATTCACTCTGTAGTCTCAGGGTGGCCTCAAACTCACAGCGATCCTCCTACCTCTGTCTCCCAAGTGTTGGGATTAAAGGCGTGCACCACCATGCCCAGCTCACTGTGCAGAATTCTAAGAGAATTCTTAAAGAATACAGAATACAGCTCAGCGTAGCATGATATGTTGGTAAAAACAGTCCTGAGTCTGTCTGCTCAGCTCTTCTCCCTTAATACAGGCTCTACACTGCTTTACACTGTTTCTGACAGTAAATGAGCATTTTCATGATGTCAGCTGAAGGTATTACATGGATGGATGTCTATTTATTTTCCTTCTCCTCTTGCTGATATTTTGGATTTCCGAAGTTTAATTCCTCAACTGTTCCAATAGAGAATCTTCTTAGTGGCTCTGGCCCAAACCAATTTCAATTTCATCTACTGAATTAGATGTCAGACTCTGAAAGCAGGGTCCTGTGACACAGCTCAGCTTAGCTTGGATGGTTCAGTGGAGGCATGAACCACCCACTAGGCAACTACTGATTGTGTTTATACCAGGCATAGGCAACGTGCTGTGGACACAACTCTGAGCAAGCAGCACTCTATCCATGTGGATATTTCATTCTAGTAGAAGGGTGTCAGAAAATGTTAGGAATCATCATAGAACATTATGTAGGAACTAGAAAGTGCTAAAAAGAAAGAAAAGACAGTGCAAAAATCCATGCTCTCTTGGAAGTTGTCTGAGTAACTACAGCTAGAGATCACCGACTCTGTTTGTCATCGATGCCATTTTATTTGGCCAACAATGGAGTGTTGTAGTTCAATTTTCTTGCTGGCTTTTTTTTTGAAAGTCATTTTTATATTAAATTTAGGCTCTTTTCTTCTCTTAGGAAAAGAAATAAAAAACTCTTGCAGGCCTACATTTTTCTTGTCCACAGTTGGCAGAGGCTGAGTCAGGAGGGTTTATTTATGTTAGGGGTATCTGTGACCTAAGGTTGTCTCACTTCCTCTGGCCTGTAAAGGCCACTCTTGTTCAGCCAATTTTGATGTTATTTCCAGAATCATTCATTTCTTCCACCTGGACAGGTCCCCTTGTTTATTAGATGGGCCTTATGGACACTTTCTCTTCTGCCTTCTTCTCTTCCATCACCTTTTGGAGGTTTGCCTCTCCTTAAGGGTTTCAAGGAACTATAAGAGGCTGAGTTATTACAGTCACAATTTAAGTCACCTGGTTGTAAAATGAACTGTCTTGTTGTAATCAATGTCATTATCACTTCCGCTAGTTGGACAGAAGATTGAGGATGGGTTTACAAAATCTTTTAAAAAATATTTATTTGAGAAAGAGAGAGAGATTGAGAGAAAGGAGAGAGAGAGAGAGAGAGAATGGGTAGGCCAGGGCCTCCTCCCACTGCAAACCAAACTCCAGATGCATGTACTATTTTGTGTATCTGTCTTTCCATGTGTACTGGGCAAACAAAGCTGGACCACCAGACTCTCCAAGCAAGTTCCTTTAACCACTGAGCAATCTCTCCAGCCCTAAAAAAATCTTGTTTATCTCACTCACCACAGTCGCAGGTCTATAACAAATATGATCTTGATGATATAGGTGTATAATATTTCTGCTTGATTAAAATCCAAATGCATGCTCCGTTTCATCTTTTCTGCCTTATGCGATTCCATTCACAAAGTTATTAGACTCTCCCTTTCTCAAATAGAATTTGCTAAATGGATGTTATTCTGCTCCAGTTACTACTCACTTCATTTCTGTTTGACTTTTCAGTGTCTAACCATTACTTGACAGGTAGGAATGTGTCCATGGCAATCTCCAATGCACAATCTTTTGAGCTAGAACCAATGCTCCATGGGGCACATTCTGTGGGGTCCTTGGCTCATCTCACAAGAGTGCCAGTGCCCATTCTTTTCACTCTCCTGTTTCAGATGGTTCAAGCAATTTTGGACTCACTTGACTTAACATACTATTTCCAAGGACATATCACAATCATTGACATATGTTTCCAAGCCTTCTAAACAACAATTAAGTATATTTTTACTCAATCACCTTCTTCTGTAGTAGATAACAGATTCCTTGCGGACACTTGTTTGTCTTTCTTCATTTCAGAGGCATTCCTCTGAGGGTTCCCTACAACTTTTTGCCTTAGTCAGAATCCCTGTCAGTGAGAGAGGGATTGCTCCTCATTTCTTACACTTATGCCAACTTTTCTGAGGTTAATATCCCTATAGCTTCCCCTGTACTATAGTTGCCTATATCTAAGACCCAGTGGCATCATCATCATTGGGGAGCTTTGAAAGGCTTGGAAACATAGGTTCAGTAGCCCACGCCAGAAATCCTAAACCAATATCTCCATTTTAATAAGACTTCTAGGAAATTCATGTAGACATTTACTTTGGAAAACTGATGACTTTATAAATAGTACTGCCAGTTTGTTCACTGGCCTTTACTATTGCCCTGGACCTCCTCCCTTCTCCAAAATCCCAAAAGGATTTTGGCAATCCTTCCTGCAGGCAAACTCAGAGACCTGCCCAAGATTACTATCGATTAGATCAACTTGACAAATTTAACCATCACAAGTTTTCTCCAAAATCCCCAAAGGATTTTGTCAATCTTTCCTGCAGGCAAGCTCAGAGACCCACCCAAGATTATTATGGATTATTACTTTGGTCAAGTTGACAAATAACCATCACAGGGGGCAAAGGGCAGAATTTGGTGTGAGCATATAAACCCCAAAACACACAATGGCATAGAGCAAACATTCACACTGAGAAAAATGGTATTGCATGGAAAGACTGAACCAATGCAAGACCTAAAGCAAACAGGGTAAATAAATCCTTCAGTTCCATGCCCATCTGGTCCTCACAGCAAAGTTCCTTTACATTCACAGTCAGAAAGGAGAGGACGAACAAAACTTGGGGACAAGCTATAAAACTTGAAGGCCTACTTCCAGTGGCCTACTTCCTTTATCAAGGAAACAGCACAAAGAGCTGTGAACCAAGCATTCAAACACATGAGCCTATGGGGGACATGTTACATTTAAGGCACAATAAAGAGCACGTTTAACAGTAGAGGTACCTCCAAAATGGAGTTCTGTTTGAAAGATTAAAATGAGGTGGTGTTTTATATTTTGCCAAATTAAAAATCAGAATTTTGATTCAAAGTTTACTGAATAATGAGAAAATTATTTTACAAATGTAGTAAAAAAAAAACTTGAATCTTTTAGATAGGAAGCTGGGCATAGTGGCTCACACCTTTATTCTAGCACTTGGGAGGAGGCTGAGGTAGAAGGATTGCCATGGGGTTGAGGTCATCCTTGGCAATAGATTGAGTTCCAAACCATATTGGACTAGAGTGAGATCCTGAATGAAAACAAGCAAACAAAACCAGAACAACAAAAAGGAGAAAAATATGAAAATTTGGTTTAAGTAATGTAGGAGGTCTGAGTATTCAAACAGTTGTAACAAAAAAAAATGGATTAATGTTATAGACCTGATTTTTAGTTTTACTATAGAAAAAGCAATATTAGCATTATTTCTATCACTTGGGGATTTATAAAAAAATTTCCAACCATTGCAGACAATGTTAATATGCCTAAATATAAAAGGATTTAGAAAAAAGGGGAAAAAAGCAGAGTTAGGTTTTGCATTTAGTACTTGATGCACTCAGTTGTCGGTGTAGCTAAGTGGCAGCCAGCCTTTTAAAGTTTTCATGGGTGCATTGCTAGAAGAGGTTGGCACAATTATGTGGTAAGAATATGAAAGTAAGAGTTTATCTCCTAAAACCATGTCAGAAATACCTGGTAGAGTCCTTCTTTTCCAGGATGAATGGGACCTTCGATGAGATGCTTTTCTGTCCTTTGCTTCTTTGTGTGTGTTGGTTGTGTGTGTGTGTGTGTGTGTGTGTGTGTGTGTGTGTGTGTGTGTGTGTGTTGCGCTTGTGTATGTTTTTCTGTGTTCACATGTATAGAGCTGCATGTGCCTCAGACCCCTAATATAGCATCTATTTTCCCTCTATGTTTTATCCTAGTATAAGCCATAATAATCTTTTCCTTTCATTTGAAATGTTTTTCTATTTATTGGTAAGAAGTTGTGAGATGACATTCTTAGCCTTTTGGTTGGAAGCTAGGGATCTGTACATTCCAAAGTGATTTACAAGACTGTGTGGCCGCACACAGAGACGGGCAATAGTGCCTATTGAGAGGGCTAAGATAGCCCAAGATAATTTGGTTCTGGGCCTGCAACATTTCAACTCTCCACAATCATTGATTTTCTAATCAGCCTATAAGCCC
>PVHP010027616.1:0-23713 GCA_004024765.1 Zapus hudsonius | reverse complement strand
AGGGAAAATGATGGCATGATCAGAGGGTGGACATCACCTCCACCACAGCACTGCAAACAGCAGCAGGAAGGTGTGGGAAACACTGGCAAGGGGAAGCTGGCTAGAACCCCCATAAGCCCGCCTTCCACAACACAGCTCCAACAAGGTTCCAATACCTAAACTGCCATCAGCTGGGGATCAAGCATTTATAACACATACATTTGTGGGGGACACCTGAATTAAGCTGAGAGAGAGAGAGAGAGAGAGAGAGAGAGAGAGAGAGAGAGAGAGAGAGAATGAGTTAGCCAAGGACCCCTGCTGCTGCCAACAAACTGTAGACAGATGTGCCACTTTGAACATCTGGCTTTACATGGGTACTGGGTAATCAAACCCGGGCCATCAGGCTTTGCAAGCAGGATTATTTAACTGCTGAGCCATCCCCATCCCCTCATGTATGAGAGATAACATGTGTGCTTGTCTCTGGCTTATTTTACTTCACATGCCGTCTTTTTCCCATTCTATTAATTTTGCTTCAAATGACAAGATTTTATTATTTAAAAAAATATTTATTTGAGAAAGGAAAGAGGGAGAGAGAGAGAGAGAGAGAGAGAGAGAGAGAGAGAGAGAGAGAGAGAGAGAGAGAGAGAGAGAGAGAGAGAGCACCAGGGCCTCCTGCCAATGAAAATAAACTCCAGATGCATGTGCCACTTTGTATATCTGGAGTATCACACCCAGGCCAAGAAGCCTGGCAAGCAAGTGCCTTTAACTGCTGAGACATCTCTCAGACCAAGAATTCATTATTTTTCAGTGGCCCAATAGGACTCCATAGTGTATAGCACATTTTCTTCATCTAGTCTTCTGCTGGTGGGCACCTGGGCTGGTTCCATTCTTTGACTATTGTGAGTAGTGGCACCATAAACACAGGCACCAGGTGCCTCTTTGGTCTGCTGATTTCATTTGCCTGGATATATACTCAGAAATCCCTCTTCCTGACCTGACAGTTTCCAAATACTTCTCTTATTGTAGCAAAGGTGAAACAAATCAAAACAGCACCTCACTCCCCTACCTGATGCTCTTCCTAGGTCCATTTCTAACCTGGGAGCACATCCGAACTCTTGCACTGGGCTCATCTGGCACTGGCTGGCCTTGTCTTATTCTTGCCCCAGGTGATCTCTAAGCCACTGGTCCTCGACCAGACCATCTGCTTCCCACCCTTGATCCATCCTTCGCACAGGCAGGACATTCTTTCAGCCTAGAAGAGTCTTCTCTACCCATTCACTCAACACCTGTGCCAGGACACATGCCGTGTGCCTCTCTCAGACTAAGTGCTGGCAAACAGGCTGGAGCTAGCCGAGAAGGACGAAGCAGGACTTGTCAACCAGAACACTATGGGGCTAAGAGAGTGTCAGAGCAAGAAGGGTGTCCTTGGGGAAGTGACAATGAACCTGATGCCGCCTCTCTTTGGGTCTTTTCCCCACACTTCTTCCAGAAAGCTGCTCTTGGCCTTGCTGACTGGCTCATATGGCCTCTTCAGGGCCTGCAGAGCACCAGTTCTTCCCCTCTTGCTGCTTTTGTCCTAGTATATTGCAGCTACTATTTTTATTTATTTATTTGTGAGGAGGGAGAGAAAGAATGGATGCACCAGGGCTTATTGCCACTGCAAACAAACTGCATATGCATGTACTATTTTGTGCTTTTGGCTTTGCATGGGTCCTAGGGAATTGAACTCTGGAGGGCAGACTTTTCAAGCAAGCGTCTTTTAACCATTGAGCCATCTCTGCATCCCCTACCTTTCATCCCTTGACTGAAACTCCAGACACTCTGCACAAACAGTTGCTTATAAATATCTCTTGATAGTTTTGGGTAGAGCAGGGAGCTCTTCCCAGCAAAGTGAGGGACACTGCAGTACATAATCTGAAATTTTCTGCTGAAATTCTCTACAGAATGAGATGGTTTGGGAGCCATTATGCCAGTGTCTGAGGTGGCGCACCCATGGTTCCAGCACTGTGGCTCTGTTGATTCTGGAAACAAGTAGTGAACTCTGTGCCAATGCCTAGGGTGGCCTTGGAGGAAGCTAAGATGATACTGGATATTCTGATGAAGTGAAATGTCTGTTCTGATTGATCTAGGGGCAAAATTAGAGTTTTACCTGGTGAATAGGTTCAGATCTGGGTTAGTCTTGGCTGCTGGACACCTGCCTCCTTTTGCATGCAACAAAACCATGCCAGTGGGCATCATTTTTTTCTTGATAGTATAATTTCTATAAGAAAAGCTTTGTGGCAGGTATCTTTACTAAACACTGATATATGAAAACACTGCTATATTTTCAGCTGTGTAAACTGAGGCAAAAGAGGTCTGACTTTGGCCCTAGAAAGACCCAAGAGCTGGGTTAGGCTCCGGAGCCCTCTGCTGTGGCAGATGGTCTATCACAGACTGCCCTCAGCAGCTTTCTCTGTGTTTTCTTTTGCTTGTTTGAGTCAGAGTCTCATGTATCTCAGAATGGCTTCAAAGTCCCCGTGGACAGGATGGCCTTGAACTTCTGATCCTCCCTCCTTCCCTGCTTTAGTCCTGGAATTTCAGATGTGTGCCACGATCCCTAGTTTATTCATTGTTGGGGATCAAACCCAGGGCTTTGTGCATGCTAGGCGAGCACTCTACTGATGCAACCATATTTATTGCTTTTATTTAGTATTTATTTTTATTAAGTTGAAACTTTGTGTGACCAAGTCAAGTTCTGGTACCATATTGCTCCTCCCTACCCCCATTCCACAGAGGGGGCCTCCTCATTGGGATTGCTGGTGTGCTCCATGGGATTGGGGGCTCTGTTTTATGGGAGCAGCCTTGTCTGCTGCTCACTGGGGAGAGGGCAATGCCTCTGGATATCCCCCCGCAAAAGCATGGCTCTTAAAATCCTTCCATCCCCTCTTCCAAAAAGTTCCCTGATGGCTCTTTATTTTTTTTAAAAAAATATTTATTTCTATTTATTAGGAGAGAGAGAGAGAGAGAGAGAGCGAAAGAAAGAAAGAGAGAGAGAATATGGATGGAGCCATGTCACTAGCCTGCCTTTCTCGTTTTACTTCTGGTGCTAAGGTTTGCTAAGGGCACACATACTCTTTAGAGAGAGCACGTGTTCCACCACGTAGTGACACCTACCAGCCTATCTTCTTTTTTTAACTTGTTTGAATTTTAGGGACAGAAATTAAATCTTACAACATTGTCCATTACTGCAGGAAGATGAATTGGTCCCCTACCTACTACCATACCTACTCTTATTTACAGTTGGGGCATCTCTTTCTTTCTTTCATACAGACATGCCACACTCAAGCATGCATACACCACACACACACACACACACACACACACACACACACACACACACACACACATCACCCACCCCTCTTACTTGGATCCTTGATGTGCCGATGACCTGGAGCTTCTGTGCTTTTAGTTGGTGTGGTTTCTCTCATGTTTGGAGCTGCTGAAAGCAATTCTCCTTGACTGATAATAAACTTGGAATTCTTAAGGTGTGTGTGTGGGGTGAGGGGAGAAGCGTGTGTGCTTGTGTGAACCCGCACACTGCTAGACCTACCTACTGCCATGGGCAGGTGTTTTGAGGGCCTGAAGATTTGGGCTTCTCTGCTCACACTGCTTGTGGGGAGGGAGCCCTGGAGAGATGGGAGGGGGAGGGGAAGGCCCCTCATCTGTGGAGTTGATCATCTGAGTTAGCCTGTCAGCCTCTAATATACGGGAGGTGCATCCTGCTGTGTACCAGGTCTCCCCGAGACTGCTTCTGGCAGCTTCTAAGGCCACAGGGAAAAGGAGGCCTTGGAGGCACACATGTGACTTCTTGGGTGTTTTGCATAAATCTGATTTCTCTGGGAAAACAATCCTTTTGAGGTTCTGAGGTCAGCACCACCATAGCAGACACTGGCTGCCTGGCCCCTCTGGGGAGGAAACGGAATTTGTACAGTGTTTATTCTGTCCTCAAAGGTGGTAACAAAGGCTTCTGGTGTCCCCTCAGTTGAGTCAGCAACAAGCAGAGTGCATCTTGATGAAAAGATGACAGGACAGCCTTATGGTTGATCATAAGTACGACTCTCCGACAGGGACCTTTGTCTCTCAGGGCAGGTGCTGCTTCTGGAAATGTGATCCATGACAGCTGGTTTTAAATGAGTTGATGAGAGAGGTAACAAACAAAAGTAAAAGAAGAAGTAGCAAGTGGTAGGTCAAGAACAGAACATCAAGTGAGGCACTAAACGACACCCAGCAGAAATCACTGAAGAGTGGGAGAAACAAATGGTGAATAGCAGATAGCTAACAGATGACACACACCTGATCAGCTGCTTATGACATCCAGCAAAAATGACTGGAGAAGCCTTCGGGACACTGAGTGGGAGTTCCTGATAGATAGAGTCTGGGCAGAGTCCCTTCCTCTTGGGGGAGGCATCCAATTCATAGTTCACACCCCAGGCATCGGCATGCCATGGGGTAAATAGTGTCCATGTTGATTTAGGAGTGCATACCACACAGCCTGAGGATCGTTGATCTTGCTGTTCTTAAGGGCACAATGTTTTGACCCCCTAGACTGTAAACATACATTGTTCTGAAATGGGGTGTGTTGTGGTGGGGGGAGTTTGCCCTGTCCCCAGAGTTAGCACTCAGCAAGCTGATAAAGGACATGACACTTTGCTAGCATGGCCTACATGACACAGGTGAATGGCTGAGACCTATGTACTGTGAGATTTCTGACTTCCCATGTCTGATCATGTCGGCAAAGAGGCTAAGGGAAGAACAGGAATTTTGTGGGGAAAGGCAGAGGAAGACTGAGAAGAAATTACTAATGGGAGGAGAGCATTAGTAGCTAGGCACTGATACAAGTCTTCACTGGTGGCGTGGACAGTGTGGGGTGAGGCATGTGAGAAAGAAACTTCTCGAACTGCTGTTATGCTGGCCTTCCAAAGGGCCTCATCTTCCACTTTCATTTCTCTGTGTGACGGTATTGAATCTCTCTGAGACCCACAGAAAGAAAGCCATGATTTTAGCTGGAGGGACCACTTTCACCTGTCATCACTCATTAATGCATCTATGTGCTCGTTTATTAAACCTGTCAATCTTAGGAGGCACGAGAAGAAATTACCTCCAGCCTCAGATCCAGGGCAGTGCCCACTTACCGAATAGCTGCTTGGCTGGCGCAAGGCCTTGTATGAGGGGACCCCGGGGAACTTCTGCTTGAATGGAGCCAAAGACACAAACAAGAATTGAAGAATAGGAAGTCAGCTTTGTAGGGGGTGAAAATGAGCACTCCCACTCCTCCACTGATTTTCCCCTGCGTGGCGATTAACTGCTTCCTGCCTGTCCAGATGAGTTCTTGAGCCCCTGTGACTTGCCTTCCTCAGGCTCCTCATGTGATAAATCATTGAAATGTGATGCAGTTAAATGCACAGCTCTGAAGTTCAATGAGCCATGTCGTGTGTTTGTCCTAGCTCCAGCCTGGGTGAGGGAGGGGCACTTAGTCCAGGAAGGGCACCTGTCCTCTGAGGCACCAGGGAGGTCTGCCCAAGCTGCCCTTTGTCCTTTCCCTGCTCAGACACGTGGCTGTTCTGAGTTCTCATGAGTATTGACCTTCATACAAATGGTTACATTGTTTGCATTCTTTCATGTCTGGCTTCCCTTCATTTATGTATCTTTTGTTCTTGAGATCATCTCTTGTGTTAGGAGTTTATTCCTTTTTTATTGTTAAACTCTTTGTTATTTGGATACATCAAAACATAACTACCGGGCTGAAGAGATGGCTTAGTGGTTAAGGCGTTTGCCTGCAATGCAGAAGGACCTGAGTTCGATTCCCCAGTGCCCATGTAAAGCCAGATGCACAAGAGGGCTGGAGGCCCTGGCGTGCTCATTCTCTCTCTCTGTCTGCCTCTCTCTCTCTCTCTCTCTTTCTCTCTCTCTCAAATAAATAAATAAATAAAATATTTAAAAAAACATAACTACCCTTTTGCCTATTGATGGACACATGGTATAGTTGCACGTTTTAAAATCTTGCATAGTTACTATGTATATTATTGTATGATTTTTTTGAAGAATATGCTTGGCGTGGTGGCACACACCTTTAGTCTCAGCACTCAGAAGGCTGAGGTAGAAGGATCACCATGAGTTTGAGGCTAGCTTGGGGATACAGAGTGAGTTCCAGTCAGCCTGGGCTAGCGTGAGACCCTGCCTCCAAACAAAATCTAGCAATGAAGCTTTTGAGTCATAAGTTTGGTGTGTATTTAATACTCACAAAAATTGCTAGTTATCCAAAGTGGATGTGCTTTTTGGCTCTCCCACCAGCAGTTCGTGAGAGTTCAGATGGCTCTCCCTCCTCCCTGGGGCATTTGAAACTGCAGTCCTTCTAGAGACTGTGTAGTGAGACCCCATTGTGGCTTTGTAGACATTGAGACTCAGGGAAGCCTTTCTTGCCATTTCATTTTAGATCTACCACCGGCCATTTTTTTCTAGTTTTGTAGTCCTAATATAGTCTTAATAACCGTTTACTAATACCAACATGAGGACTTTTCCATCCTTTAAGTATTTGTGACTAAATAAATCTTATATCAACTCTTTCTGGAGTGCAGAGCCCATCTGTTGAGGAGAGTGGGATCTGCTTATTCACCTAGCCCTCCTTACCCCTCCTCTCCCCTCCCCTGTCCCTCTCTTCCCTCCCTTCTCCTTCCTGACTTTGTGAAGCTCCTTGGATTCCTTGGGGGTATATGTTGGAGACCACTGACTGAGCAGGCCCTCTCAGATCTGGTGTTAGCCCTCACATCCCCAGCTCCCTTCGAGGCACAAGGTACTGCTGCATTCTTCTGAACGCATACAGCTCTCAGCCTCAGGCCTCTGTGCATGCCCACCCTGTTCTTGGGAAGGGTATCTTTGCTGTCCTCCCATTGCCTGGAAAATACACTCTCCTTTAGGTATCTGTCCTTCCTGAGGCCTGAAGGGTTGATGTCTCCTAGTCTGTGCCACCCTCCTCCCTAAGCATCTGTGAGGTTGTGGGGCTTGTCGTCATCTTTGCCTCCCTGTGTGGGTCTGGTAGCTCCACATTCAGTTTCCTTTGCCATGGCTTCAGCCTTCGTTCTTTGCATTAGTTCCAGAAATCTTCACTCTTTGGTGTGTCCTGCTACACTATGCGGGCAGCTTTCTCTACGTCTGTGTCCTTGCCTGGAAGACTCTCTACCCTTTATCTTTGCTCATTCTTTCCCATCTTGCATTTCCCTGAATTCAGCTTCCTATATGAATCCACCTATGTTTTCTGCTCTGAATTACACTCACTAGCTCTGTATGCCTTTGCTACCGATGCCCTTCCAAAAGCTCACTTTTAAGGAGCTCACCATCCTCCTAGAGATAAAAACAAATGAGGTCAGTCACAACATAGTTTGGGCTCCATTGTCACTCTCCTGTCCCTGACCTACATAGCCTATGCAGAGAAATACTTGCCAGAGAGCATGTGCATAGGGGTCTTGTGGGGGTAACAACTAGGTAGAATGCACTTCATGCTGTCATGGTGAACAGTGTGAGAGCTGTGAATGCTGGGGGCATGGAGCTGCACGGGTGTGAAGGAAAATTGTGCCAGGCGGTTCCTGCTGGTGTCATCAGAACTTGTCACTGTTGGTTCTGTTTGGGAAACTCTCCAGCTTCCATGAAAATTGGTTCTGACTCCAAGAATCAGAGCATGTGCCCCCCAGCTACCCCCCCAGCTCATGAATTTGGTGGGGTGGAAAACAGTTCTTACCTTTGTGAAAGTTTTCTTGAGCCCAAAGCATAACGATAGAGAGAATGAGGGGTTTTGAGTCTTCTGGCACCAAATCCAAAACAGCCAGCAGAAAAGCCCATAACCCCCTCCAATGGGCTCCAGTGGGTGCCATTAGGATTCTGGGCATCTTGGCTCTGCAGGGGAAAACAACACAGCCTGTCAGAAAAATAATACAGGCTTTAATGGCTTATGGTCCAGACAAACCATTTATAAAAAGCCTAAGTAAAGTGGGCAGGTGGCCCAGTTTTGAAGTTTAGTGTCATTTGAAATGCACACAAACCATGGGGAATGGCAGAAAACCGTGAATACCAATGTGTTCAAATAAGCTGCAGGGGTTTTGGGTTCTGCTGGCGCACAGTGTTCTGGCATGGATGTCATTTCCTAAATACCCCACCTGTTCTTGAATTGTGATCTTTCATGGAACCAGCATTATAGGTTTGTGTGTAGGGTGTGTGTGTGTTCATTAAAACAATAATTAGACTACTTCAAGGAAAACTAGCCATTTAAAAATAATTAGCCTCTGGGCCTGGGGTGTGATGAAGTGTGTGAAGTGCTTGCCTCTCAAACCTGAGTACCTGAGTTTGATCCTCCCCAGGCCTTATGTAAGAAGCAGAAAGCCACGATGGGTTTCTGTAATCCCAGAACACTGATGCTGCCGGGGAGATGAAAGATGGAGAAAGGAAAATTTACCCAACATTCACAGCGAGTACAGCAAAGAACAGTAGAGTGCCACCAAAGAGAGAAACCCAGCCTCAACGGGACCGATCTTCACATCTGCACCATGGGACTTGCATGCCTGAACACACACACACACACACACACACACACACACACACACACACAAAAAAAAAAAAAAAAAAAAAAAAAAAAAAAAAAAAAAAAAAAAAAAAACCACAAAACACAGTAATTTTATGATTAATCATTGTGTCTTTAAAAATTAGCTTCTAAGATAGTTAGCTCTTTAGTAATTAGCCTTTTAGAGTATTCCACACTATTTCTCCTCTTTTTAATTTGTCCACATTGACCAATGTGGGTTTCCAAGCAGGAACATTTACCTGCCACTTGTGGTCTGCTTTAACTTCCAGAAACATTTCTGTGGAGCCTGCTGAGATCCTTCCTCCCTGTGTGTGCTCCCCCTGCAGGCTGGAGGCCAGGCCCTGGAGGAGAAGCACGAGGCAACTCTGCCCCACTGAATCTCTGCTCTTCCAACCTATCTGGCCTGCAACTGTGCAGTGTGCATCTTTTGAACCCCATCTGACCACATTTGAACCCCACTCTTGGGTCTCATTTGCTATCTCTGAGGTGCCCTTACTTCACCCAGACTGCATTCTGCCTCTGGTAGCTGCACAACTATATTTATGAACTTACAGAAGGGATTTTGTCTTATTTGTTCTCTGCTGTTCTGGCTTCTCTAACTACAGGAATGTAAACTCGGTTTTATAAACTGTGCTCAATACATATTTGCATTTTGGAGTATCATATTGGCAAATCTTTCAGGATATTAGTTCACAAAATGTGATCTGCAGAATGAGGTTTTCTATGACCCTTGCAGACAGTCTTTAAGGTCACAACTGTTTTTCTAATAATATTAAGACTTTTTTTTGCCTTCTCCAGGAGGTTGATACTTAAAAAAAGAGACAAAAGCAAAGATGGGTATGCGATGGTGTCAGTCCAAATCAAGTCACTGCTACCAAAATATACTGGTTATAAAACAAAAGCTAACCCCTCCAAGACAATCTGCCATTTTCATTTAATGTCCTGGCTGACGTAGAAATCATTGTTTTGAATGTCAACCCTTGAGTGCATATCTTTTTAATATTGTGAGTGGTAAAATGAGAGGCATGAAGATTTCTACCTCATACCGATGTGCAAATTTTTTTGAGAAAAAAAAATAATTGTAGACTTAGTAGTTGTGAATGACCTAGATTTTCTTTCATGGATCTGCAACCTGTTGTCATTCAGACCTAAGTATTTATGAGACATTAAAAAAATTAAATAATGAGTCTCCCATTTTCAGGAAACACATCTGCCTGTTGTTATTATTTTGTTTTGTTTTGTTTTATTTTATTTATGTTACAAGTAATAAAATTCCAGGAATTAGAATTTTGGAAAACCTGAATCTATCATGATGAATTTGACAGCTTCCTAAATCTTAAAGACTTTTCTGATGAGAAGGCTAATGTTACTGAATGTTCTTTCTTTGATACTGTAGAAAGAACAGTATTTCACACTACCAAAGTATGGTGTTAAAAAATTATGGACAGGTAGCTGGAGAGATGGCTCAGCAGTTAAGGCACTTGCCTCCAGTGCCTAAGGCCCCGGGTTCAATTCCTCAGGACCCACATAAGCCAGACCCACAAGGTGGTGGTCCTGGTGCACTCTTTCTCTGCTTGAAAGTGAATAAATAAAATATTAAAAAAAATTCCAAAGGCTCTTTTAGCCAGGCGTGGTGGTGCATGCCTTTAATCCCAGCACTCAGGAGGCAGAGGTAGGAGGATCACCATGAGTTCCAGACCACCCTGAGACTACATAGTGAATTCCAGGTCAGCCTGGAATAGAGCGAGACTCTACCTCAAAAAAAAAAAACCAAAAAAAATATGGACAGGTAGACTATCTATAAGTTGGACCAGTACAATTTTATATTTTCACGCACAAGAAATTTACTGATATTGCTGCCAGTTCCACTTTGTAACCCACCTTGAAAGAAGCTGTGGTTTAGTAGCAAAGATAAACAGCATCCACAATTATCTCATAGTGCTATGAATCTAGTCGTTTAGGAGAGTTTATAGATTAGATTAATTGAAGTGCAAAGACTTGCCCTGTCTGTGGGTGGAACCATCCCACAGGCTGCGGTCCCAGGCTGAATAAAAGGAGAAAGCTAGCCAAGCATGTGTCATTCACCACTCTCTGTTTCATGACCGAGAGTGAATGTGAACGCCTGCTTCCTGTTCCTGCCACCATGTCTTTCCTGCTGTGATGGACTGATTGCAAGTCTGTGAGCCAAAACAATCACTTTGCTCCTGAAGCTGCTTTTTGTCAGGAATAAATGGCTACAGCAATGCAGAAGGTAAATAATGCAATAGGTATGAAAATATGATTGTTTACTAAGCCAGTCATTAGAGATATATATATGCTCATTCTTTTAAGAATGTAGTGTAGGGGGCTGGAGAGATGGCTCAGCGGTTAAGGCACTTGTCTCCAGTGCCTAAGGCCCCGGGTTCAATTCCCCAGGACCCCCATAAGTCAGACCCACAAGGTGGTGGCCCTGGTGTTCTCTCTCTCTCCCTCTCTCTCTTTCTCTGTTTCTCTCTCTCTCTCTCTGTATCTCTCTGCTTGAAAATGAATAAATAAAATATTTTAAAAAATAAAAAAGAATGTAGTGTAAAATAAGACTTTTATTTAGAATATTTTTTATTTAAAGAAAAGTTGCAAACATGGTACAGCTTGTACATGCCAATGGCTGTTTTTCTTAATATTAAGTTATTACATAACTGGTACCATTTTCTGAACAAAAAATGAACAATATATAACTGTTAACTGGACCAAAGATTTTTTTCATAGTTCATCACTCTTTCTAGCAATGCCCCCACCTTCTATATGATCAAGTCAAGGAGACCATACTGCATTTAGAATATAACTTTTAATGTATTTTTAATATTTTATTTATTTATTTGTAAGGAGAGAGAGAGAGAGAGAGAGAGAGAGAGAGAGAGAGAGAGAGAGAGAGAGAAAGAATGGACATTCCAGGACTCTTGCCACTGATTAACAACTAACTCCAGATAAATGTGCCCCCTTTGTATGTCTGGGTTTACATGGACATTGGAGTATCGAACCTGGGCTCTCATGTTTTGTAGGCAAGTGCCTTTAACCACTGAGCAATCTTCTCAGCCCTTTAAAAAAATAATTTTATTTAGCTGTAAGGAAAGAGAGAGAGAGAGAGAGAGAAATGGAGAGAGAGTAGGGGTGCACCAGGGCCTCTTGCCACTGCAGACAAACTCCAGGCATATGTGCTACTTTGTGCATCTGGATTTATGCGGGTACTAGGGAACTGAGCCTTGGGCCCACAGGCTTTGCAAGCAAGCATCTTTAAGTACCAAGCCATCTCTCTTCAGCCCTAGCTTTTATATAAACATATATGTTAACATGTAATGGTTTAGTATTTTCAATATATTAGTAAATATTTGTTAAAAATTCTCAGTTTTGACTTTGAAACTGTAAACATCAATAGACAAGATACATATAATTAAAATTTCTTGTCAAGTCACAACAATTCTTAAATATATAAGAAAGTCCTGAGTATCCAAAGGTTGAGAACTATGGATTCAGAATGTTCTCCAAGAGAATTTATATTTGTAAACTGCTAGGCTGTAAGGACAGCTATAAGGTGAGAGTTTATATAATGTCTCTGGAGAATTTTATCATCTGCCCCTCCTTCAGTGTGATCTATAAATACACATGAGTGTGCAAATTTAAATTCAGTGGTATTGGGGACTGCATTAGATTAAGCAAGTTAGTTTAGTTTGTCCACAGATGTTAACTGTGTATCAACTATGAATGTGATGGCATTTTAGGCACCAGGATATAGCTCCTTCTAAGATAACTGAAGTCTCTTTGGCTAAGGAACTTCAAGTATTTAGGATGAAGTTAAATAAACACATAATGAAATGACCTTACTTTATGGGGTGTTCTCTAAAGCAGAAACACTAGGTTAGAGAGCCTGTAGGACTGGGGAGTGAGTATAACATGCCTGTGTAGGGCTTGGTTTGGGGAACATTCTAGAAATGAACTTGGTGTTTTTGAGGTGGTGGGGATTAGGCCAGGAAAGAGGAGCATGAGGAGGGGTGTGGTGGTTTCAACCAGATGTCTCTGTACACTTGGTCCCTAGCTGATGGTCATTTGGGGGGTGGAACCCTACTGAGCAGGTAGGTGTGTTGTTGGGGGTGGACTTTGAGGTGTAGTAGCCCCTAGCTTGCCCGCGTTCGTGTGCCTCACTCTCTGTTGCTGTTTTCCACCTGCTGCGGCAGAGGTGATGTCCAGCCTCTGCTCATGCCATGCTATCTCCTGCCATCACCGAGCTTTTCCTCCAGGCTATAAGCCAAATAAAAACCTTTCCTCCCATCAGCTGTGTTGGTTGAGTGCTTTATCCCAACAATGAGAAGGTAACTACAACACAGAGGGGCAGGAAAGATGTGGATGAAATGGTCAGGGTATAGATAACATAAGACTCATGGGGGGGGGGGGGTTAGAGTGCATTCTCGTTGCCTGGGAAGCTTTGCCAATATTTAATCAGGGGAGTTACAGGATCCCATTGACTACTTAAGTCATTCTGTCAAGAATGAAAGACGGAAGTGGGAATAATAGGTAGGCAGTGTGGATTAGTCCAGGTGAAAGTGATGGCAGTGAGGGATCCTGGCGTTTTGATGAAGCTAGTGAGACAGAGTCAGGATCTATGATACAGAGAGGAAGCAACATGTCCTGTTAACAGATTACATGTGTGTGGGAAGGAAAGAGAACAGCCGAGAATGGTCTCGGGTTTTGTCTTCAGCAATTGTGTGAATGGTTAGGCCATGTGCTGGATGGGAAACCATGGGCAATGATTTTGCAGATGGGTTTGGTGGCTCTTTCTGGGCCTGAGTCATACCCGAGCCATGCTGAATGTCCAGGAATATTCACCACATCTTCACTGAGCACATTGTGGTCAGGTGCCTACTCTGTGCAAGATACTAAGCTAGATGCTTAAGACAATTTCAGTATGGAAGGTCTGCCATGATCTCATGTGCTTTCAATGCTTGGTCCCCAGCTGGTGGAAATTTAGAAGAGGGGGCCTTGCTAGAGGAGGTGTGTTGCTGGGGTCAGGGTGCAGGGTGTTATAGCTCAGATTCCTCCTTTCCAGAGTTCAGCTCATTATTATGGCTTTCTGCCAGCAGTTGTGGCAAGATGTGACGTCCAGCCTCTGCTCTACGATCCTTTTTCCCTGCTATGCTGAAACTCCTCCTTTAGACTGAAAATTGAAATAAACTATTTCCTCCCACCAGTTGCTTTTGGTTCTGTGTTTTGTCTTAGCAACGTGAAGGTGAGTACCACAATGCTGAAGAGCGAATCTCATAGGTGACACACACTCAGGCATACACACACGTGTGTGTACACACACTACAAAATCTTGTTTGTCCCTCCCCTGTCTTGGAACTGTAGAATCAGAGAAGACAGAGTGAGTAATGCCAGCTGAATGAGTTATCTTTTTCTACCCCTTGGCAGATATGTTAAGGATGGCTAAGGAGCAGCAAAACCCCCACTAACCAGTGCGGGTGTGGGTTCTTCAGGGGAAAGGTGGCATGACTCAGCAATCCTTTTGCAAGATCTGGGGAGCCAATAGGAATATAACATTTTAAATCTTTTTTTTTTTTCTGGGGAGGATTACAGCATTTTATTGTACTTCTTTTGTGTTTGTGGGAGAGAGGTGGGTGGGGAAATGTCATTACTTATAAATATATTACGAGTAAATAGTGAAAGTACTCAGAGAAGCCCAAGGGGAGACTGTTCTTTGTGGAATGCATGCCATGTTTCTATGTTCGTTTGGTTTAGAGATGATGGCAACAGACCTTTTAGGTGTGACATGAGTGGGGTCTTGGGTTGCATCTCCAGGAGAGAAAAAAAGCCATGAAGAAAACAGGGCAGCCGCTCATTAAGAGTGACCTAGGTTCAGGCATGGCCAAGTCCGAGCAGGGACTGTGTTTTCCTCCCTTTCCGCCTTTCACTTCTTCCTGTGTCTAGGTTACAGGCTGGGATCCCACTAGGCAGCTGTGCAGACTGACCTGGCCATGTGTGATGCCAGCCAGACTCCCAGCAGCTTGTCTTCCCTGCATGACTTGCCATCTGCCAGGAAGAGGGCACAAGACCTCTGAGGTCTCCTTGGCACCTAGTTTGGAGTTCTTCCTGAAGCAGGCTCTTTGGATGGAGGAAAGGAGGTTGGGATGATGCAGGTTCTGACTCGTGTTTCTTGGACCAGGCCCCAACATGAAGGGGATTTTGAGTTAAGGTTAGAGCAGGGGAGACAGAGTGACAAAGTAAGTAGCCATATTTTATTTAATCTTTACTGAGAGGCAAGGACTAATGTGTTTTACATTATGTCTTTCACACTGTTCTCAGGTGGTTACTGACCCTTTAACAGATGAGGTCAGTTAGGCACCAAGATTCAGTGACTTTCCCAAGTTATGTAGTTAGCAACGAGCAGAGTCAGCATCACACCTAGATACAAGCGTCCCCAAAGCTGAGGCTTTTCCTCTCTTACATGTTGCCGCCTGCTTCCTGACAGCCGTCTTGCAATTTTTATTACAAAGGTTCAGATTCATCCAAAGACACATGATGCTGGTGGGTAGTTATTTCAACATCTTCCGGGCATACTCAGGATATCAGACATGCTGAGCAGTGGCCACAGATGCAGACTCTTGAATCAGAGACGGTCATAAGATGTGAGTGGGGAAACCTTGAGGTTCCCTATCTCCTTCCCCCTCTCCTTCCCTCCCTCCCTCTCTTCCTCCTTGCCTCTTCCTTCTCTCCCTTCTTCCCTCCATCCCTCTTTTCTTTCCCCTCTCTCTGCTTCCTTCTTTTCTTCTTCATACTCTCCCTTTTCTCTATCTCCCTCTCCTTCCCTCCTGCCCTTCTTCCTTCCCCTCTTTCCCTGCAGGGTGCTGGGGCTTAAGCCCGAGGCCCTGAAAATGCTAGGTAAGTACTGTGCCTCTGAGCTCTTCCACAGCCTGAGGGTTGTGGTTTTATAAAAGAGAATTTGCAGTTCCCAGCTAGTTCCTACACACTTTAAAACTTAAAAAGTACCTGGATTCTAGTCATATAACTTTAAAGAATTAAAATTATAGACCACCAGAGGGTAAGGTTTAGAGAGAGACTGTATGAGAGTTATTTGAGTGAGAGGGGGAGAGGAGAAAGTAAAGAGAGCTTGCACCATTTAGCCCTAGAACAGCTGCTCCAAGGAGAGACCTCCAGCGGCTCCAGGCTCTGCAGCAGGTGGTGCACAGCCTGCCAGGGGTCCCGGCATAGAGTTCAGGTTCATGCTGGACACAAAGCCTGGAGATCTGCGCTGGCCAGCCAAGCAAGAGAAAAAAGGAAAAACATGGGGGCGGCTCCCATCTTGAGAAAAAAGTCTATGTGGGAAAGAAAGGGGGATGGCTGAGACTAGGGGCAATCTTCCCAAAAGTCTGGAGGTTTAGGAGTCCCTCTGCTGGCCAGCCATGAGGGAAAGAGAGTGTCCTTTGTTTCTCTCAGGTGAGCCAGAGAGACAGTGATTGGTCTAGCTTTGATTTATCACAGTTCCAGGACTAAGTTTGAGTTCTAGTAAACGACACCTCCCACTCTAGGGAGGGGATCAGGTAAGTCAAGTGATAAGTGGAGCCCACAAACGTTAAGTCCAAGGACACTCCTGGCTATCTTTGGGGTCCCAGTCACCCTAACCTGTCAGAGCTGTCATTTGAAGCCCTTCCTCCTCTTTGTTCTTCAGGTTTGGCTTTCCTCTGCTAGTGTAGCATCCTTTCCCCGGGTGGCTAATGACACGAGTTGGTGGGCTGAAGGGCACATTAAATCAGAGTTCCTGTGGAGTTCCTCCTGTCCTTTGCAAATTTATTCATTGCTAGAGGGTTTTTTGATCCCTATGGGTCAGAGAAAATTCCTGAGCTTGAAATTAGAAGCCACATCATGTGTGCTTTGGACATGATCTGACATAATCCACAGCAGGTTGGCACTCTTGAGAGGGAGGCCGAGAAGGGCTGACTTCAGGCACGGGCTTGGCTGGGAACAGGTTCAGCCATCCTTCCTGATGGACCTCAGCAGGCGTGTTGGTGATGCTGAGACAAACTCCCAGGACAGGAGTGGCAGCTGCAGGTCCTTCATCTCCCTCTCCACACAAGTCCAGGGAGCACACGAACTATTAGGGAAGGAAAGGAGCCAAGCTCCTTGAGAAAGCAGTCTGCACTATGCAAGGCCTGCGGCAGCCTCAGGCTCCTTTAGTGCTGGTACAATGGAGGACTGGACAAGCTCCTGCAATACCTTCGCCCTCTCATGTCCTTCCCTTCTAGTCACTGCTTAGTGTCTCTTGCTCTACCTAGAAAGACCAAACTGCTTGGGGAACCAGCCAAGTTTGATCTTTCTTCAACCTGAGTGTTGGAGGCACCGACAACCTGAGAACTTTCCGCCACTGCACCTGGAAGTGAGTTTTCATGCAGAGAATGGTATCATTATCTCTCATAATATCTGTGAGAAGTGAGGCGATATGACTGTACCCATTTTATAAACAGAGAGGCTATCTCCAAAATGACCACATTGTTCCCACTTCTATGTCACAGGACTTGATAGAAGAGGGCTTCCTTAAAAGCCAAAGAGAAGAGCTTGAACTTAGGCTTCAGTTTTTCTTGTAAAACAGACCTTACCCTGTACCCTTTCTGCCCCAACAGTGGAGAGGGCATCCCCTGAGTCATCCTGCAACACTTCCCCAGAGCTTTGGGCTATGTCCTGCTCATTGTACCCTTCTGCTGCTGCCTCTTTCTTGGAGAGACAGGCCGCTCATGGGGCAGAGGAAGCCACAGGACACTGAACATCATGGCTTCTGCTCATTGATGGCTTTCACCGTTAATCAAAGCAACTGGCAAAACAAAGGTCTTCACTGATTTTACTTATTCTGCAGAGAGAAGATCCCACACATTAATTATGGAATCCATAGTTAAGAAGCTCAGAGGTTCCATGGCCTTGTCAAGGCATCCTCATCCTCCATGGAGCCGTTTCTACTCTCCCCAAGAGGAGCTCCGGAATGTCCAGGAAGGGCTGTGCAAACCAGAGCACCAGTCTTCCTCATGGACTGGAATGGAAGCAATGTCAGCATGGATGAGACAAGGAAGGAGAAATACGTAAGGGGCTTTCAGGAAGGAAGAGCAGCTTGTGTTACACGTGGAGCTCATTTAAGTAGTTTCTCTCCAGACCTGGCTGGTCTGAAAACTCTAGTGAAATGCCGACAGACCTGGCTGGCTCTCAGGCTGCAGGAAAGCTATTGTGGGGTTGGTCTCAGGGCTCAGAAGAGGCTGAAGTCCAAACAAAGGAATTCCAGGATTCACACACTAGAGTCCTGCTTCCTCCCTGTTCAGAGCCCATCTGTCTCTTGTCTGGTCCTTGTCTGGACATCTTGCCTTCATTTGGGGTTCATCTTAATGTCTGCTTGGCTCTATCTATTAAATACATTTATCCTGTCACTGCTTCCTCTGACCTTTGTTTGTAACTAGCGAATGCATTTAGCTCTTGAGATTGTAACATTTCCTAGTAGGCTCTTGTAATTCCTTGGGGCAGTGAACACAGATTGTCACTGTGTTCCCCTGGCCATCTCCTGGGGCTTCCCCTACATTGAGACTGTCTTGCCTGCAGTGAAATTACAGAACTCTGCTATGTTTTTCAGAGGGCTGCCACAACCTGCTGGGTGATAGACTATAGACTATTTCGCCAACTGTACCAAAGTCTGCATTAGCTTGCAGAGATAGAAAAGCCATCAGCTGCCCTGTGACATCTGAGGGAGACTGGGTACCTGAGGGTGTCGTGTTTTTAATTGCTCAGAGATGCCCATGAATAGCTTAACTTTTTGTCCCCCTGTGGTTAATCTGCAGTGTCGGATCTTAAAATGTGAGTATTTCCTCTGGAGAAGCAAAGCTTTTGAACATAATGTTGAAGATGCTTTGAATTTGCCTTTTGTGAATAGACTCAGGGCATTCATGCTTCTTTCTCTGACAAGATCCAAGTCATGTGGAAATGGGGATTCTGAGCTAATTGGAAGGCGAGGTGGTAAGGACTGTGGTTGCAGGAATTGTTTGTCATTGCTATTCTGCTCAGAGACTCACTTGGACCCTATAATCATGTGAACGAGGATGGACTCTCCCAGCAGACAGAGCGCTCTATGTGTGTGCCTGTGTGTGTGTGAGAGAGACGTAGATAGACATATCTCAGGACAGGGGAGGCTGGGCATCTTGGCTCAAGGAGAGGAAGAACAACTTTGCTGTGGAATTTTGGGCTTGTTTCTGAGTGCTTTGGGCTGGACTGATGAAAATGCTTGCATTCATTTGGTTGGGCTTTTTGGTGACTTGTTCCATTTTCAGTCATATGAGTCCTGGTTTTATAGATGTTCAACTTATGAACCAGAAGGGAAAGAAGGAAGGGCCAGAGCATCACCCAGCTGGTTTCATATTCCCATCATTCTCCGGTTTGTACAACCAACCAAAAATCAAATGTTAGACCCAAACTTATTCAGCTAGCTTTTTTTTTTTTTTCCAGTGGGCTCTTGAGGTGGGCTGTGTTTGAGCCATTCACATTGGCAGGCACACATTCCCCAGGAAGGAGACAGGGAGCCATCTCAGGTACCTTTCTTTAGTCAGCCCCTGTTGAATAAGTACTACCCATCTGTGACATAACCATTGCATGTGTGCTGAAGGCTGGCGGGGGGGGGTAGCTAAGACCATGGAGCTAAAAGTCTGATGCATTTAGAGCTTGCTGCTGCTGCTTTGGAAAGACCACAGGAGAGAGGAGTTCAGCAGGTGGAAGAAGGGGTTGTGTTCCCTGGGAACTCAATATTCTATTTGTTTTTTCCTCTGCTCCCTTCTCAGTGTGTTCTGTTCCTGTACACAAGTGCCATTTTGGAGTGAGCTGGACACAGAGTTACAGGAGGTCTCTGATTCACCCAATACTTAGTTGTATGTCCAAGACCTTTGCCATGGGTCTGGGCTCCGGTTCATGTTTACAGTCAAGTCTTCGTAGTGGGTGCCATTGGGACAGTTCAGCTTCCTGCATAAGGGGGAAACAGAAGGAAACCCAAATTGTTTCTTGGCCTTGCTTCTTTGCCCAAGGCTTGAATTCCAGGGCTGACATGTGGAGGAGAATATTCAAAAATACTTACAATATCTTGTAGGTGCATGGTTAATTGAAGACTGGCCAAGTACCAGTCAGATCAGAGATCCATAATTATTATCTATTGCATGAAGAGATTTAAAGTAGAATTAAATGATTAGAAGGCCCTGTTTGCTAATACGCTCCCATTAAGACACTGGCAGGTAAAGGCGGCTTTTAAAACTGCCTTCTCCTGACCCCTAAAGCAAGTGCAGTGACTTGGGCAGGACCTGTGACAGACAGAGTGGCTGCAGGTGCAGTTAGCTTTGTCTTTCCTGACCATAACATCTGGATACAGAGATGCAATTAATATCTTTTGGCAAGTGGGAATAAAGAATATAACCAAAATATTTTAACAAGGAGCAAAACCCCTCAAAACAATGAATATTTCAAAGTTTTAGAAAGATGATGGATTTCTATATTTTAAAAATATTTTTCTTGACTTATGTGAGAGAGAATAAACGAACATAGGTGTTCCAGGGCATCTAGCTGCTACAAATGAATTCCAGACACATGCATCACTCTGTACATCTGTCTTCATGTGGGTACTCGAAAATCAAACCTGGTCTTACAGGTTTTGCAAGCAAGTACCTTTAACCACTGAATCATCTTCCCAGCTGAGACGTGGGCTCAAAACCTTGGCTGTTTGTGCTAATCATGTGAGCCTCACACTGAACTTATCTTGAGTGTTGTTTCCTGTCTCCATAACCAGCACTCGGAGCTCTTTGGGAAGGTTAAATAAAATCATTAAGAGGAGATAGCATTAGAGAGAGGCACCAAAGAGGTGGTCAGTGCATTGTTTCCTGGAGCTGCTACAACAACGGTCATGTCTGCGGTGTCTTAACAACATGAAGTCATTTTCTTGAAGTTCGGGAGGCAGGATATCTCCGAAAGCAAAGTGTGCAGATGGCCATGTCTCCTCTAAAGGGTCTCTTTGTTTCTTGTGGTGATGGCCAGCAGTTCCTGGCCTTCCTTATCTTATCACTGTACCCTTCCTGTCTCTGCTACATCATCCAATGTCACATAGCTCTCACCCCTACATGTTAGTGTTCAAGGACCCTTTCTTTCTTATAACAATATCTGATGAGGGTTCACACTGATCCAGCAAGACCTCATCTTCATTACATCCTCAATGACTATACCTCCAAAGGAGTTGCATTCACAAGTTCTGGAAGGCAGGATATGTACAACTCAGCCTTTTACTTGCATTAAACACAGGCTGTTCTGATGACCACATTGGAACATCCTCCCAGGGCCACAGATATGGTCTGAGCAGTAGACAGAGCTGATCCAAGGCCAGGAAGTAATGTGCCTCCCAACAGAGGGAGGGCTGGTGAGCCAGCTGGTCCTGGTACTACTGCCATCAACAACACTAGTGGCTTCATCTGCACCTCCAGTTCCAGCAAACACCCAGCATGCGAGCGCTTTCCAGTGGGGAGGGAAGACCTCATGGTGACTTCCCTCCCAGGCCTGCTCCCACCCACCACAGAGGCATCACCTTCTAATGGGAGCCTGGGCACCTTGCCCAGGCACCTTGCATCGGCTGTGGCGTTGCCCTGGCTGGACAGCTTGTGCCATGAGCTCTTACAGTTCTTCTGGGGACCATCCTCTGGGCTGTTTTCAACAGTTTTTAGGATGAGACTCAAAGAATAGAAACTTCTGTTTATGCACAGTTGACCACACCAAGTACATTTTTATGATTTCATTACTGGTGCATTTAGTTTTACTATTTTTTATTTTTACTATTTCATTACTACCCAGCTGAGTGCAGAGATGAGAGACAGCTCCTTCCTCTTGAGAAGCTCCCAGCCCTCAGGGGAACAACCATAGAGGAATGGAACGCCACTGGTGAAATGTGCTGAGAGCACAGGGGCCTGTTAAGTAACCCAGCCACGGGGAGGCGGTTGGGGAGAATGTCCTGGGGGGGGGGAATCGAGAAGCACAGGCTGGCATTCCTCAGAGGTGGGGAGGGCAAGAGCAAAGGCAGGAAGTGACTGGCCAGGAGCTGAGATCACTTCATGACAATAAGAGTTAGCCTTTGTTCACACTTCAAGCTGCTTCACACCCGAGGCTGTAGGAGCCACCAAGGTCCTGTGGCAAACCAGCTGTTCCAGAAGCCAGCTCCTTTGGGGGTATAGTCATTGCACAAACACATGTCCTCTACTGACTGTAGCCCTAGGCCTGAGCTGTCCATCAGCTTCCTGCTTAGGACAGAGTCACCTCCAAGGTCACCGCTCTTCTTGCCCCTGACAGCAGCTCCCAGTGGGGTTCTGTTATCTATGCTTTCTATCAGAGGGACTCCAGAGAAAATTAGCCAAGAAACTCCCCCGGGTGCCAGGTGGCTTGAAATATCTCATTAGGAATAGTTGTGTGGGAAGAAACAATATTTTTAGCAGTGGGTGGGAAGTGTTACTGAAATATGACTTATTTGACATTATGGAACTGAGAATCATGAGTTCAAGTCAGATTGCCCAATAGTAGCTGCAGCCCCATTGGAGACGGAGAGATGGGGATTCTGGGAGTTGGGATTGAGGACTAGAACAGCTCTCTTGTTTGCATAGTATCACTGAGTACGAAGCCTATCTCAGGACACAGCTTCACCAGAGACGGTTCTTTGCCTAGTATCATGTGAATGCTTCTCTGCGAAAAAGTTAATGACTCCAAGAGGCGTGCTAGAGCTCTGAGGGTTGATCCAACCTCTGCCTATAGGACTTAGTACACTTTCCACCTCCAGGGGAGTTCATTGTGGGGCTACCCTGTGTGGTTCATCACATGAGGAGGCAGCAAGAAGTCACGCCACCAACAGGGCTTGCCAGAGTTGGTGCTCAGGGTTTCTCACTAGGATGCTGTTTTGGGGAAAAGGACTCCTGTGGGGGGCAGGAGCAGAGTGAGGTAGGGGAGAAGAAGCTGGGCTTTGGTGTAGGTACCAGAACCTTGGCCAGCCCCACGGGGAGCTTACAAGGCCTGCTCACAGCAGTGGTGGGAATCTTCACCTTTGCATCACCAGCTGGTGGCTGGGGTCCCTAGGGAGGAACGTGACAGTGAGTGGGCAGAGGTCATTCCTGAAGGACTGACTTCCGAGGCTGAATGCCATCTGCACTGTCAGCAGGTGGGGAAAGTTCGCCCTTGAAAGGGTGCCAGGTGGTGCGTATTCCAATCCCCCAGGTATTCCAAGGCTTCCTTGTCTGCTGTATTTGGCCATTCCAGAAGTCAGAGCTCGCTGACTTGGGAACGTGGTGTCTTAATTTTGGTTGGTGAGAAATCCAAATTGCTGCTCACAACAGGAGCAGCTACTGTTCCCCTTTGAATGGAAACGCTACTTCACTCTTCTTCCTGCTCTGACTGTCACGTGGTCACATGCCACAGATGTCCGATTTTATCATTCCATAGCAGATCTTGGCATTCCCTTCCCAGGCCTTCCGGGATCTGGTTTTCACTGGCCAATCACACAGGTCTTGTCTTCCCAAAGTTCTAAATGGTGGACAAGCCTCCCTGCTCACGTGGCTGAGGAAAAGCAGTTAGTCAATACTTGGCACTAGGAAGTGAATTTAAGGGAAAGATTGAGGACATTACAGACATCGGTTCTCTTCATTTTGCTTTTTTGGCATTATCTTGAATTCTTTCTGAGTGTGAAGGGACTGGGTAAGAGGAGCCCCAGGCCCTGCATCGTGCTGTGGGGTTTTGAGTTTTTGTCACCATCATGGGATGGTCTTATTCTCTCCAGTCCATTCAGTTCAGACTTGCCCAAGCTCATTCCCTCTCCTCTGGCTCATCTTTTCCTCCACCTTGCTCTGCCAGCCAGACATATACCCTCCCCTCTAACCTCCCCCACACCTGATTGAAAGCCAGTGCTTCCATGGCTCTGGCTTTCTTCCAGCAGTCACACTGTTCCTCCTTTGGGGTGGGGCAGGGGAAGTGGCATCAGCTGAAGATCACTCTGGTGTTTGCAGGTGGACAGTGTGTGTGTGTGTGTGTGTGTGTGTGTGTGTGTGTGTGTGTGTGTGTGTGTGTGTGTGTGTG